>CAIGRL010288339.1:0-21876 GCA_903798325.1 Fraxinus xanthoxyloides
TAAGTCCTAAACAATTACTTTCCCTGGAATTCATTTTCTTTCCACCCATTTTCCACCCTTGCAATCAAACGGACCCTAATAATAATCATAATTCTATTATTTTAAATTAATTCTTATCCAAATTTCTTATATTACACCGTTTTTCAATTCTAGTTATGTACAAAATCAATGAGCGCGTCACTTGGTCACTGAAATACTTCATAAGAGAAAAGTGGTATGAAATATTTATTTTATTGTTATATAATTGTGTATGAAAACTACACATCTTACTGGATATTTTTAAATACTCATTCTTACAAAATACATGTTAGTTTGGGTCGATAGGATTTGGGACAGGATGGTGATGCGAGCTATCAAGGGAATCGAAGGAAAAATATGCATCAAGTTTTTTTCTTTTTCCTTTTTCTATCTTCAATTTATTAGTTAATCAATTCGTTCAAAAACATGTTATTCAATTAGATAAGTCATTATGTTATTTTCTTAAAAATACATATGGTATGGAGCTTAAGAAACTTTCTCATAAGCTGAGAAAGTGCGGAATCCACACCCTCTACTTATGGCATCTTATAATTGCATGTTACGCTAATTAGAGGGATCTCTGCATATGGCATCTTGTAAGTCACACAAAAGTGATTCTCTATTGAGCTTACCATGAGATCGCAAACAGAATTTCTTGCCAATGAGAACTGGCCATGAGCCCATATCCCCATGTGCTTTGATATGCCATGGCTGGGTTCATTGGTAAATTTTAACCTTCATTTGCATATCAACTCAATAAATACATGGAATATGGAAGCAGTACTAATGTCTATTCAAATATTAAAATCTCAGATAGTACGCATTAAAGTGTCACAACCAGAGACAAGAAGAACATATCACATATAAATCCGATCCAAAAACCTTATATAAAATTCTAAAGTACGTATCATACATAATGACGTCTACAAAGTAAGATCTTTGGACAACATCATAACTAGTCATTTGTTGACACCCAACGAAAGGTTCAAGCCTTACCTCTAACCTCAAGTGGGGGTTCGTATTCAGCAAGAACTTGAGCAATTACAAAATTAATTCCATTTCAAATTTCATTGCCAGGATACGAACCATGGTGTTGGGGTTCGAATCCTGTATGAAACAGAAGGACAGATCCTTGAGCTGATGGTCACCACTGCAACTGTTCAAAACAAGAGAATAACTGCTAAAGTGTGTAACCTTCATACATTAATCTATTGTTATTATTGATTTTTCTTTTCAACCCTTTCTACTATTTCCAAGTCCTGAAATCATTAGCCATCCGTTTCTGCAATAGACACCAAAATGCTGCATCTCATAGACACCCCCACAAATAAATCAGTACATTGAAGAATATTTTTCCAGAAAAAAGATGCAACGTGCAACAATGAATTCCCTCCACCAACCAAATAAGAATACCAGTCATCTTCCCTTATGAGTTCCAATAATATCATCTTTCCATGAGTCTATATCGACATAATTACTATACAAGTCTTCATACAGAGAGTGGTCAATAAACTAGAAGTGTGCACTTCTGTTGGCACAAGCTGAAAGTGTTATTACTAAGCAAGTAATTGAGCTGCTACCCCATCCGAAGTAACCAGATGCTCACCCTTCCCACCGCGAACATACCTAGACATGTGAACCACGACAAAAAAGTTTCGAGTTATGATGTTATTAGCAACAATATTAAAAATTAGCATGAAAGACACACATTCCATTAGTTAATCATTATAACTGTCATTGTTAACACAGAGAAATGCATGAAAATACATTAGCACCAACTAGACTCAGTTAAGCTTAAAAGTGCATTTCATTAATGAATTATTACTATTCCTCAATTTTAACTTTTAAATGCAAGATTAATGAGTATATAGCTCAATTAAATCTCAAGAGTATACTTTGTCATGTCATCACTTTTATTCCATTGCCACTCTCAATTTCACCAAACACCATAGTGAAATCGAAATGGGAATCTTCAATTCCATCACATCCTCTTCCCTATGTCAAACCTAATGTTTAAAAAGGCCAAATCAAGTGTTGAGGAGTTTTACTTCCATCATGCAACCCTTGAGGCACTTAAGGTATAAGTCTCAACATAAAGTTGGTAGTCTTAGCCTCCATTTGGCAAAATTTATAAATCATTTATAAATAATCAAACTTCATTTTTCTCACATTCCAATGGGCCCAAAAGTACTATCCATCACACATTTCTACCTACTTATAATAATTATTATTATTTTTTTATTTTTTTTTATTTTTATTTTTTGCTGTATCATTTTATCCCACATATCAAAACACCCAATTGGTGCATCCATTAGGAACAGAATTCATATATAAATATGGTTTTGAGTCATAATTCTAAATAAAAATATTTAAAACCATTAATTAAAAAAATAAATCATTCTTAATCCAATTAGGAATATCTTGTTTCCATTTTGGATATCCGTGATTTTAAACAAATTAAATCATGCAATTATGAAGTGATCACTGCTAGAAGCTTGGAATGGAGATACATAAATGAAGAAGTCGATTACCACTTAAGTTACACCAAATAAGGATCCTAATATGTGGTTAGGTTTTTGCAACAAATCATTTATATGCTGTAACATTAATTGAGTTTGGATCATATATAACTGAAGCAAAAGTTTTTGCGTGTTTTAATAAATGTTGCATTTGTTGAATTAAGGCTCAGGTTTCGAAATTTAATCATTTCCAATGGAGACTAGAAACTTAGCTGAACAAAATTAATTTTTTGGGTCAGTTTTCATCTAATTATTATTGAGCTGATATATTTGGTTTAGCTTTTAATTTTGCTATAGGACAGATCAAAGATAACCTCTAAATATGAAAATGAGCTCCACATCAACAGTTTTACGATATAAAGTTCAACAGACAAATATAGTCACTCTATTAATGAAGAGGAGATTCAGATATTTTCATACATGGGTAGCTAAATTCTTTCAAAGAAAAGTCTATGTATACTTCAAGGCATTAAACAAGAGATAAAAGGTCCAAATATGGAGACATGGGAATCAGACAGGAGCTATTAGCATCAAAGATAAGCACCAATAACAGATGCAAATAACTGTAAAAAAGTTGGTCATAGAGATACCTACGCTTCTTATATTTCTGGCTTCCAGGTCGCATATTTCCCAGCTAAAATGACTATACAGGAACTCTCAAGATATAGGAAATTTAACAAAAGACGACCAATAATACCTCCATCATTCCCACAGTTGAACAAAAAGGATTCTCAAAAGCACCAACTGAAAACCTCCCAAACAAATGACAAGCATGATAATGCTATATCCTTTAAACTCATTTTCTGAATGTACTACCAAAACATATTGCAAAAGAAGCGGAAACTTTTCTATAGCACGCTTATTCTACAATCAGCACATAAGGAATGTTTTGGTTTTTTCAACAAAGGCTCATCTGAATCCACTAGCAATCTCTTCCTTGCCTTAGATATGGATTTGAAGCGCTCAAAACTTGAGTGACAATGACTAAAGCAACCAACTGTTTTCTTATTCTGATTCCCCAGTGGACTAACCTCAGGTTTGGCACTTGCTCTTTCCTGGGGTGAAATCATATCCTCTATTATATCAATTATTTCATGATTGGCACTTTCATCAGTCAATTTCGAAACCAAATTAGCCTCAGATTCCACTAGGGATTCTTTTCGTTTCTCATTAGACTTCTTCTTCTTAGTCGAATGATAATCATCCAAATCAGTAAATCGATACGTAGAGGCATTGGCATTAGCATTAGTCAACATACTTCGGGTAAAGTATTTATCTGATTTTACCTCAGAAACATTTTCCAGTTTCTTCGACTCCAGCAATTCAGACATCAATTCATACCTAGAATTCATAGTTGCCTCTGAAACAAATGCATGTTTCCTAAACTTTGACATGACAGAAACCATGTACCTAAGATCATCATCATCCATTACAGAATCTTGATCCCACAAAGCTAGTTCCTTGAGCTCTTCCAGCAACAAAATTGAATTTTCACCATATGGGTCTCCAGCCCCCAAATTCCTTTCCTCTTCTCGGGGCATTGGGGGCAGGGAATCTTGAAAATTAATGCAGAGTATGGAAGTGTCTATATAGCCTTGTAATAAGAGTGGATCTTCTTCATGACACGCTTTGCAACATGGAGGAGTCGTAGCTTGATCATTCTTGTCAAGGCAAAGTTCACTAAGGGGTAGAAGAGAATCTTGCACGGAATTGAGGGGTGATTGTGAATCTTGAAGTGAAGACGAACAGCCTTGTTGTTGGTTATTGGGGCTATTGGGTGGGGTTGGGTTAAAGCAGAGATAGTGAGAAAGAAGGTGTTGAGGAACAGGGCCAAAGAGACAGTATTCTACGCGGTTGAGGTCAGCGGCGGAGGGGTGGGGCAGTGGAGGTAATTGGGGGAGTCGAAAGGAAGGGGTTTTACAGAGGTGCCAAATAGAGGCATAAGGATCACCTGCATAAGAATCCATTCTACTGCAAAATCACACAAAAGGAATTCTTGTTTTGCGGTGGCGGTGGTCTGGTTGGGCTTTTGTAACCTTTTTCGTTTGTCAGTTAAAGATAGTCTGACATGAGTAAGCCACGAGACTTCTCTTCCGATATCCCCGAGCGTTGGACGGAAGGTTCAAATCCAAAGCTAAAGCACGTTTTGGGGTATTTATTTAATTTTTATATTGGCACTTAATTGCACACTTAAATAATTATTTTGAGAATAAGCCTAAAAAGAAGAAAGAGGAAAATTTTGAAACCCTTCAAAAAATAAAATTACTGCTCTATTACGTCTACTTTTTTGGACAAATTAAAAGTTATTTCAAAGTAAGTTAAATATATTAAATATTTGTATTCTATACTCGTCCAACAAGTCATGGTAGTTCTTATTTTGATTTACCGGTAAGCCCCTCAATCTTCCAAATGGTACAATTATGAGTCTCTAAACTTCGAAAATGAAATTTTAGGTCTTCATCTATTCAAGTCTGAATCCGAATCCCACGTGATCAAAACTGTCGATGTGGATGATTAAATCGGACGCAAAAATTTTATGGAATTGATCCTACATTATTATAGAACAACGGACATCAAAGCTGAGACAAATGCTTTCTCCATACTGGAGGCTTAACTAAGAAGTAAGACGAGTATAAACCCTTTACAACCACTAATAAAACAACCCTACCCATAAGCCTCATATAAGAGGTGATGGGGATCCTCGGTTCCTAGTTGAACTACATAAAAGCCAGGAGACACTAGTTCCACAACAGTAAATCTTCTATAAACAATCAGTTCAGATTTTTCACAAGGTCATTATTTTGCTTCATCTCCATCTCCGCCAGCATCAGCACCAGAGGCCTGACCCCCGGGTTTTTCTTGGTTTACTCCTCTCACATCATTTGCCCCTGAATTTGAAGTGGGAATACTGCTGCTGCCTCCTTCGAGAGTGGCGTCATTGTGTGTGGGTTGTGCACCATTGATGGCGCCAACAGGCCGTAAAACCATTTGTGCTTGCATGGCTTGTTGGGTTAGATGCTGCCGTTGATCTTGAATTGGATGTGGATTGTTGAACTGTAAGGGTGCTCTTGGGGGGAAGATACCTGGCTGCTGGGCATTGGCTGCAGCCCGAGGATGCTGCACATAATACCCTCCTTGTTGCATTGCTGGATGTGGAGACATCTGTACGTGCCAACATGTGAATAAGATGTCTACAAAATCATTAGTAAACTGAACTGGCCGGCATCTAGATACCTGGGGAGGCATTGCTGGTGTCTGCGGTTGGGCATCAGCAATTGCAGCCAAATACATCAAATTCTTTTGAAGTTGCGCCTGGTACCTGATCATCCAGAACCACACGTTTGAAGTAAAAAAAACCACATCCATAAAGTTTTTAAATAAACTAATAAAGATCATTTTCCAAAAACACGGGAGGTTATATGAATCATGTTTAGCAGTTGTGCACTACAGAGAGCTGCATCTTCACTAAACCAAGGATCAAGAGCCATGACAAAAGACCATAATGCAGATACATGATTTATGAATTCGTTCTGGTAAATATTGTAGTCCTGGTTTTAACAACTTGTAGCACATTAACAAGCAATTAGATATCTTGAACCCAAGGATCTAGTCACTTCGAAGAACCAGAGTATTAAAGTCACCAGTCACCCCATCTCCAACAAGAATATTGGAAGGAAAAAGGAAATAGTGGATCTCGATCTACACTAAAAAATGTGGTAAAAAACAAACAAGTTTAGCATTAACTGTAGATACTATATTTATCATTCAATAATACCACACAAATTAAAACAGAATGAGCCAATTACAGTATGTATTTGTCCCTACATGCTGCAAGTAAACCAAAGCTGAACACATAATCTTAAAGATATCTGAATGACTTAAAATGATATATATCTCTCTTTGACATGAAAAACAAAATTAGCTATCATTTAGCAATATCTGAAATCATTTTTATTTTATTTTTTAACAAAAGATGTCGTCAGGAAAAGCGCATCAATACAACAGAGGATGCAGAGAACCACTTACTGGGCACATTCAGCAAGTTTGCCAAGATTTTGATTGTCTATAATTGCCAAGATCAATTTCTTGTTCTCATCAAGGTACTGCACCATAAATTGGAAATGACATTACATGTCATAATACAAATTATACTGCAAAATCTGATGGTAGAAACTGCCAAGTGTAATAAACATCCACATAGTATGATTATTTTTCTGTAAAGTTGAATACATATTATAAGAAAAATGAGATCATCCGCACTTGCAATTTTGCCTGTGATGACTAGTTCATTCTTGTATGGCCAGTTCATTAGAAAATAAATTGAGAAACATACTTGGCCATTAAATCAAGAAGGAAAGGTCTCTTAAGTTCAACTAAACTAGAGTACCTCTCTCAAGGGATGAAAACTTACAAGACTAAAATAGACCTACAGTGGAGATTATTTAAAAAAATGTAAACTTCCCGTAAGGTTTTGAAAAGGAATTTTGTTGCTGTGGCAAGTTGGAATTACAAATCTTCAATCAATCATTACTCCACTCCTAATGGTCATGACTTCTCTTGCCTCTCCATTTAATTCTCTGTCGGAAAAGTGAAGGGAGAAAGTCTTCAGAGTCCCAGAGCTTTATACTGATGTTCTCATGAGTAACAGAGCTGGTACCTGGTACCTGGAACTGCTGGTCCAGCAGCTGTACAATGGTATACCCACTCAAAGACAGTAAATGGTCCTCAAACGTGAAATTTGAGGCCATTGCAAATTATGGTTGGCAGTTGTATGCAGTGAGGTTGTGCCTGAAACAGGGATATTGTTGGCCATAGGACAAGGCTACAGGGCAATGGAAAAATGAGGACAAAAGTTGACTTTAATCACCCAATATCACTACATTAGCATAGGCTAACATGAAGCCGACCTAAACTGGGGCCTTTACTACTCTTACCTATTGCAGGTTCATATCTACACACAACAGACAGATACTCCTTGTATTTGTAAGGTCAGGAAAAATCATGCATGCGAACCTCTTTAGCATAATGAAGTAACTAATTCCATTCAACAACAACCCTCGGATGTGAAGTCTTCTTAAGGTAACTGAGCTGTCATTGATATTCCAATTTTATTTTATTGTTCTCCTAAGTCTCAGAGCTGTAATAACCTCCAGTAAATTGACGTACAAAGTGAACCCACATATCAAAACGGGTTATAGTGAACCAAAACTTTTTCAAGTGATAGATACCATGACTGAAACTAAGGCAAAATGAGTAAGATTAGTTGAGCAAACTGCCACAAATCACGTAGCCAGAAACAATAATTGTGTCTTGTGTAGAAGGTCATCATACAGGAAGTAGTTCGATCACCAGTCTAGGAAAAATATATTTATAGTTTGCAGGATATACTGACAAGAAGTTGCAATGCATTTCGCTATCATTGCAGACTCTGATGCATTAAGTGCAAACAAAAATGCAAATTATTCGCTGTGAATTTCAGAAATGAATTGATAGATGAGTTACTAAATGTGCACACATTTATATAGTTGGACATAATATAAAGATGTGGTAGTATCATTGTGATAATGCAATTTACAATTATCGCTCACTTGGATTTTTGTGCACAAAGAGGAAGGTAAGTTCTTCAATGCAATTTAGAAATGAATTGGTAGACGATTAGTTAAATGGAACCTACATCATCTTGGAATAATTTTGACGGATAAAGCTTATCAGCAACTGTACACAGTTAAAGGAGACCAAGCAAATATTCATTGGATTACATAAATCTATATTCATCCTAAACGAAACAAAGGTGCAATTCTGATTATGTCTATGTCCACATACTTTGCATTTCTTGTTAGAATTTTATGAAACTTTAAATTTTAAGAACATAAAAACCTAATTATTTTCCATTATCTTTGAGAGATGTGTCATGATTGCATGTGTCATAGCAAAATGGAATTCTCATTAGTTAATTTACGTTTAATACCACGTGAATTCACATGCAAGGTTTCTTTATAAGAGACAACTGTACTAAGCAAATATAAGTTACCATAACTAGATAAAGAACTGGTACCCACAATATTTGAATTAAGAAAAAGACTAAACTAATTTTTCTAAATGAACAAGAGTAATCGAATTTGTATAATGTAGAAACAGAAATCAAATTTCGTTTAAAAGACGGTATCACAAATGTTTCTTTCAAATCTAAATAATAACAAATCTTTAATGATAACCTAAAAGTCATTGTAGCCTCAACTTTAAATAATTTGTCATTAACCTACATAAATAAATCTTTCAGCATCAATTGACTTTCGATTCTTCAGACAACCCCGCATAGACACACTTATATGAGTAGTGGCACCAGAATTTATCCACCAAATGTGCTTGGTATTGAAACTAAGAGTGTGTTTGATAGAGATTATTTTGAAAGAATGAATTTTAGAATAGTAGATTGATGGAGAATGTGTGGTTGAAAAAGAAGGAAAAGTTATTGATGTGATGTAAAATATTATTTTATTGAAGAATGTGTGGTTGAAAATGAGTAGAAGAATGAGAATGAAATNAAAAGTCATTGTAGCCTCAACTTTAAATAATTTGTCATTAACCTACATAAATAAATCTTTCAGCATCAATTGACTTTCGATTCTTCAGACAACCCCGCATAGACACACTTATATGAGTAGTGGCACCAGAATTTATCCACCAAATGTGCTTGGTATTGAAACTAAGAGTGTGTTTGATAGAGATTATTTTGAAAGAATGAATTTTAGAACGGTAGATTGATGGAGAATGTGTGGTTGAAAAAGAAGGAAAAGTTATTGATGTGATGTAAAATATTATTTTATTGAAGAATGTGTGGTTGAAAATGAGTAGAAGAATGAGAATAAGATTTTTAATGGGAAACAAACGGGGGCTAAATTAAATTCGGAACAAACCAAAGTGAGAAATGTACTTTTCGTTACACTTCAAGCGTGATATTTAGTATAATCTCTCTTTATGTGATCCAAATTTTCACAAAGTAACGCCTCTTTTTCTGGCTTTTGCTGTTTTTCTTTTTTAGCTGAACTAGATGCAACTTCCTTATTCTTTAAATTGTCCTTGAAGGTACTTGTCAAGTAAGTATTTTCAGTTCTCTCTTATTTTAATTTTTCTCCTTCTTGCACACAATATGAAATGAGATTATTAAAAGTCAATTTCTCCATTTTCACAATTGTGACCTTAAATTAGTCGAATTGTGCAGAAATAGAAATCAAAACCAAGAGCACGAGCAAGAGCAAGTCATCACACAACTCAAGCTTCATTGCCTTCGATTTTGAAGCAAGATGAGACACATCCATGATATACTCCATTGTTTTCTTTAATCTCATAGTTTAGTGAAACCAGGTTAGCCGAAGCGTACTAGTTTCGACCTTATCGCCTTTTACAAAGCATTTTTCAATTTCTTTATCAGACATAATGCTACCTGAATGTTACTGAAATTTCACGCTTATGATCATAAGACTTGTGCAATTTGAACAATCCCACTTATTCGAGTTCTATTTTATTAGCATAACTTTTATCCATAAAAGTAGTTGGTTGATCAATCCTTAATGCAAAGTCTAGATCCATGCAAAATAATTCGGCCAAATATTGTCCTTCCTTTGGCCCGGAGAATATCCGCATGAATTACGTATACACAACGTTCCTAATATTTCAAAGAAATTAATTTAGACAAGAAAAGTTACTTTAGTAACGTGCTGTTTCAATTAATCTACTTTAGAAAATTAGTAATTCGAAAGAAACTTTAAATATCAAGATTTGAAATTGATTGCTCCTTTAACATTATTATTATTATGTTTTGGAAAATCGAAAACAGAAAACGGCTTGAAAACAGCAAAGAGAACATGGCCTTAAATCTTAAGAACGTGAAAACCTAATTATTTTATTACCAAGATCATCCATATCAAATCATCAAGAGAATTATTAAATACGAAAGATACCTTAATTTATTGGGGATGATTATTTAATACTTAATCTTGATTTCATATCTTGAATCTTGATTATAGACTCTTTTGATCTTGATTCCGGATCTTGAATCTTGATTATAAACTATGTTGATTCTTGAGTTCTTGATGTTGATTTCAGCTTCTTGATCCATAGTATTGATTCTTGATAGTTGATTACGGGTTAAGATCATGATTGTTGGTATTAGATCTTCCTTTACAATATGGTTTCTCTTATATTCTTGTGCTGATGTAAATAATGAAAAATTACATATGAATTTGGGAACAATAACCCTATTTATATAGTTTCCATATTAATTTGGTCAATTGTCAAATACAACTTTAATGAATTCGATCTATACACACATAATTCAGTCCATACCTTATTTAAATGTCCAAAACCCATGACTTTAATTTTTATTACGTCATTTTAATTGGGCTTAACTTTAAGATAGCCTTCAATACACACTTAATTGCGCCCACATGACAAATTAAAACCAACATTTCCAACTAAAATTTAAACCATCGTCACTTTCCATACACATTGAAGTAGTAATTCCGCTATCCAACTGGTCGAATCAATATTTAGCCAAGATTTTTGATACATAGGCCAGATAACTAATAACTAAGTCAATCGCCATACAGGACAGGGAAAAAAAAAAAAAAAGGGATAATCAGACTAGCTTTATTACATACAAACATAATCCAATAAAACAAATATCAAAATTCCTCGCCAATTTAAAGAAATAAATAAACCAAAACACTAATACCTTCTGAATCTGCTCAGTAGTAATATTAGCAGGTGGAAATGAAGACATAACTGGGAACATCTGTCCTGGTTGCTGCATCTCTACACCTCTCCTGTTGAATTAAAAAAAAAAAAAAATTGATCCATCAACAATAAAATTTCAAAAGAAACCCACCAAGACAAAAACAAAACAACCATTTTGATCGACAAGAATTACAATCAATCGAAACAGACAAAACGATTTACTTATGGAAATTAAAACAAGAAAAAGTGAAAGTATTTTTTACCTATTTGGGGTTGCTGAATTGTGAGTGTTTTGTAAGGTTTTTATGAAGAGAGAACGAACTAAAACTGGAATTCAAGTGAATATTGGGATTTTACCTTTTAGGGGAAGAAGATTTTACTCGTGGATTTTAGGCAGCAAGAATCCGGTCCTTTTTTCTTTTTCTTATTTTCTGTCGGGCTTTGGAGCCACGAGTTCATATATGGGCCCCACTTCCGACAGCCAAAATTCATTCGCAAACTCGGTGGAGTTCAAATACGCTGTTGTCTCCTTGGATGTTCTACCATAAAATTTTGGTTCTCAATTGTAGGAGAAAAATGAAAAATATAGTCCTTATTTATTGGGTCTTACATACGAAATTGAAATTCAAAATTGATAGTTTGATGGATAAATAATGGTCATATTTTTTATTTATAGATGAAAATGAAAAACAAACGGAGTCATAAAATGAGATGCCAAAATTTTGGTATACATAATTTATCATGCAAAAGTAAATAAAAATTATTTGTGTTTACCAAAATTGAAACGAGCTATCATTTTAATAATAGGACAATAAAATCGGAATAACAAAATTGGACTCATTTGATCGTAAGCAAAAAATTTGACATCGATTGACAAACAAAACTCCTAATAGAAGTCCAATTCATTTAGTAGGAAATCAAGACGTTGAAAGATTTTTGAATCTAAATCCTAGGAACGAGTCCAACAAAACCCTTTACCTACCAAATTCTATCTATCCATAGCTGCTTCTCCCCGTTCCTTCCTCACTGGTAATTTGCACTTATTAAGTTTATATCCAGATGAGTTGTCCATTTTACATTGCCTACTTTAACATTCTTATTGATACTAGAACTGATAGAAAAGAAAATAGATTTATGGATATAATCAAATATGATTGATTTAGCATTTGGTGCTTAAACTTCAAAAGTTCGTTGCAATTTAGCATCGAATATAGTTATAATTTGTCGTCCTCGTTTAGTGTTCTCTCCGTAAGTTTTTGACACCTTGACACATTAACTCTCCCAAATTTATAGCAACTTAGCATAAAATAGATTTAAAAAAATGCCAATATTGTAGTCTACAAGTGACTTAAAACATCTTTATATTTGCTAACAAGAGTTAATGTGTCAACGTGTCAAAATTTTAATGATAGCAAACCCAACTCCCTCTCTTGAATGTTTTGGTGTGCTATTCTTTTTATCTACTAGTTATTGTTACTGCATGTTTATTCTATATTTTAAAAGTTACTTTTTTAAATAAATAAATTTTGTTTAGTAAAACTGTCGCTTTTAAAATTATATTTGACAAAAATAAGAAACTTAAAACAGAGTTTTTACTTCTAAGCCATTTGACTCATATTTATAAATAGTTTTTACATTTTATTCATACATTTCGAGAGACGCAATTTCTATTTGTTAATAATTTAAACCATTTACAGAAAAATTCCCATAGCCAAACAATGTCGAACAAGCAGAATCATTCTCCATGCATAATCAATCACAACAGCATACTAGGGATTGCATAATCAATAAATTTGAGGTCAATTACCTTGTCCCTTTTAGCATTTTGCTAGGTCGTAACCCTTCAGTTCACTCATATTGTAATCTAAACAACTTGAATTATCAAGGCAGATCATGTACCTAGATTTCAATCCATAAACAACACGAAAAATATAACTAGGAATATGAGACAACGAAGCTATTATAAAGTGAAGGATGTGCTCTTATCTACTGAAAATACTTTTGGATTTCGAAAGAGAGGCAAGCATTCAGAATACTTGACAAAGAAATGGTACAAAAGAAACAACAGAAGGCAATTATGCAACCACGTAACAATTAGATCTAGTTGGCATCCTTTCACATTCATTAATGATGAAGAAATTAGAAGCATTTGACAAGCAAAACTTACACGCTTAGCATGAATTGCACATAGCATTGCCTCTTCAAACAATTGCACTATATAATCCTCTGCGTCCTGCAAAAATAGCCAGCCAAAAGGACAACATGCTGAGGCAACCATGGTCAATCATACCAGAATCAAATGTTCGGCAAGTATTTATTAATGGTTTAATTTATAAATAGATTGAAATGAATAGTTGGTAAATGGTATTACTTGTAGGTCTCACGAAATATGTGAATAAAAAGCGGTTTTGAGTGTTTATAAACACTCGCCCAAACATATGCTAAAACTATTTACGCGACATTCTGAAACACATTTTAATAATAGAATATTTTATCTGCTAAATATTAAAAAAATTATCTTTTACACAATCGCAGGCATTAAAAAATATAGTTAGTATATCTAGACTCAAGCACCAGAATTATGCAATTATAAAAATCATATACATGATTTTAAAGCTTTCAGATTTCTGAGTTTCTTTTTTGAAAATATGATTTCCCGCTTGATTACAAAGGCTCTGTATTATTCTACGTGGATAATTCTATTTGTACTGAAAATGTTTACATCCTCTCACATGCGCGCGAGACCCTCGTGAATAAAAAAACTCCCAAATGTGTGGTCCCCACACCTTATTGTGAGTGAGGTAAAAGACTAGGTAAAAAAAAAAAGTGTGTACATTTAACATTGTCCATTTTATAAAACCAAAAGCACGGGGAAGATTCGCGCTACAAAACGACTGCGTTCTGGTAGGATGAGAATGCAATTAATTATTTTGGCACAATTTTTATTAATTCTCATATGAAAACAGTTCAAGAGTGTTTACTTAGCTTAAAATTGAAATCGTTTGTTTTGAATAATTGATATTTCGGAAATTTTGAATACTTTTATTTCAAATAATTATTAAGTAATAATATTATATTTTAATTTTTTTGGTATAGATGAATTTAAATTAATATAAAAGTTTTGATCCAAGCCAAAATCTCGAGCAAAAGCCACGAAAGAAATGACAGTTCTCACAACACAAAGATCCAAAAGATAACACAAGTCACAAACCTAACATAAATGTTAAGCTCGGACTTTGAGAACAATGTTATGTGACATGGAGCAAGGTGGATACCAAGTGGTATCACCACACTACATCTACGAGAGCCACGTCATCATTTTGCATTGGCAAGAAATAAAAATGTAATGTCCGGAGAGTTGAGGGTCGTCCGATCCAATTAAAGTAGTGAAAGAGCCTTGCCCATATCCAATTTTTATTCTCGTTCAACTAAAATGTTTCTTATGTTACTTCAGATAATTAACAAACATAATAAAATGATCACATTATAGAAATAATTCAGACACAACTGATACAGTATTCAAATTTTCTAGACTGCACTCCGACATACAAAAAATTAGATAACCAACATCAAACTAGGAAGCATCCTACTGTCGACCATTACGATTTCTCATAATACAACATGTGTAAGCTCAAAAACCTCGTACGAGAGGATTATATATTTCTACAACTCTGGTAACATAATTATGTGATTTCCAGCCAAGTAGGTTATTGCTCGGATATCCCATTAAAGTCGTCCAATCTCTATGGCTGTGATGGTATAGGCGAGGATGGTGGCTTGTAATCTGGGTACTGCAATCAAGAAAGTAAATATATTAATGAACTTAAGCTGATTAGGCATGTTTGGCACATAGTACTAGTCGATAGTTTCTCTTTCATTGTTAATACAGTCTAATCCACCTTATTAATTCAAAAGTTACGAATGTAGTATGAGAGCATCATAAGAATGTAATAAACATGTACGTTGCACTGACTCACATTAGGATATGGTGAAAGTGGCCTTGAAATTCCAGGAAGGGATTTTTCTTGAACTTCTATTTTGGGAACTGAATTGACTTCGGGAGTGAGCTCGGGAGATGATTCGACTTTGGGTGGAGCATTGTTTACCTCAGGGATGGACTCGGATTTCTGAACGTTAGTGTCAGCGGGAGCAGGATTTGCCTCTACAGGGGCGGGCAGAGCCTTTGAACGCGCAGTCGATGGTAGAATGGCCTTACCAATTTGCTGAATTTCCCAGTCGTGGAGTAAATAAACTGTCAAATGAATACCAAAAGCACTGAATCTAACGATCAAAAGTGTCTTTTTACCTGTATATCACCCACAAGTTCTTTAGGGGCAACTTTCGTGTTTAAGATCTCTTCAACTTGTTGTAGAGTTTGCTTCCTATCCTGCAAGGAGAATTGTGGAACTTCGCATAAGAAGATACTAGTTATATGAAATGAAATAATGAAAAACAAGACAACAAATTGACATACAAAGGAGCAAACTTTGGATTCTCGACTTTCAAAATAAGATAATTGTAATAGGAAGTACATAACAAACCTCTGCAAACAGGAGTTTCTTGCTAACGAACTGGATAAGAGCAGCAGATCCTAAAAATTGGAGAATTGTTTCCACCTGAAAAATAAATAAAAAAGTATTAGGTAATCCTTTTATTTTATGTAAAAATAAAATCGCGCAAGATTCATGACCTCTGTAAAGGCCAGTAATCCTAGACCGGCAGCAGCAGCAACACCAAGGGTCAAAGACGTAGCATCAGAAGTCTCCTGCAAATCCATCCAACAGCGCCTCAAATAAATGCCTCGGAGAATGTAATGAAAGATGTAATTTCAACTGCTAAGAACATCTACAGAGGCTGATATTGGAGGAAAAAGCACCAGAAATAAGACAGAGAAACATAAAACAATATGTAGAAATTTCTTCGTAATTTGCAGAATAAGTTGTATGGAGTTAGGAACGTGTTGCACACTCGATAAATTTAGTTTACCCCCAAAGCATCACCGATTGCGTCTGCAAAATCACTTATGTCTAGGCTCAATGTCTTCTTTGGAAGTATCCAAGGAAGGCCACTATTCTGCACATATTTGCACATATAGTAAGTTTGAAACTCGTAACTCAGCTAAACTCTAATCACATATAAGTGCTGTTTCAAAAGGCAAAAGTAGAATATATAAGCAAGAAGTAACCATCCATCCTCGGGGTCCTTCTGCGCCATCTTTAATAGCATAAGCAGCTTTGAAGCCATTGGCTGTTACCAGCTCTGCAACAAGCTCGGAATTGCCATCAAATCTGGCTTCATTACAATTCATACATAAGATTGGATGTAACTCGTAAATATTACAAACGAGATATTTGTCTTGCTAAGAGAGAATCTGGGGCTAAGACTGTAGATTAACATTAAGGGGCAACAATAATAACTAACACAACTCCAATGAATCCATTAACCAGATATGGTTCTAGAAATCTTGTTCTACGCCAACTCGGTAACTAAACCTCACCGTACCCATAAAACTCTTAACGCTTACATAACAGAATAATGCATAATAATACTTTGATCAAGAAACCATCGAATGCAACTCCATAATTCACGGACTAGGTTTGCTGATAACGAAAATCAGTTACAGCACAAATGGGATAACTTAAAACCTATGGTCATAAGATGGCATTATGTGCATAGCATGTTTCATAAGGTGAATTAGACCATAATCTTCTATAAAAGACAAAGTTTAACTCAAGAAAACGAGAATAACTCTATGAATAATAAACAAAATACAGAGAGTAGGTTCAAAATCTTACTTGTCCAGAATGAACAGTGTGGTATTTTCAGGTTCTTTGAATTTCGATGCCAGCTTTTTAAAAAACCCGGGCTTATCTTCGCCTTTGTATACAACCGCCACCGGCTTCTTCTTCAAGCCCCTGACATCTGGGCTCCCGACTTGCCTCAACTCCACTGGTGCTCTTATATCAAGCAACTGAGTATTGGAGTCATCAGCCAGTTTTGTATAAGCAGTCTTAGCACTCTCCACTCCCCATGGCTCAGGCTTGCTCAACAGCTGAGCCACCACTAACGGCACCGCCAAGATCACCGCACCACCACCAACAATTAAAGGATTATCCACAACAAATTTGATAACACTATCAAATACTCCATTTGGATCAAAATCAGTGGTGGAAGAACTGGTCTCTGATTGCTGTAAAGCTTCATCGTACGTTAATGCTTTTGCTAACCCGAAATCGAAAACCGTAGATAAAAGGACTAATCCCCCTTGAAGATTTCTTGATAAAGAAATGGCAAGATTTTGGTTCTTCAATGGTGGAATTGAGGCAAGCGATGAATTTTTTCTTGGCTTATTTCTTTTAGCAAGAACAGAAAGTGGGGTTATTCCAACTGCGTGAAGGGTCTCCATTGCATAATTTAGTGGCTCCTCAAGCACTAAACCACTCAGTTGAAGTTTTTCTTTATGCTATTGTGATCAATGGTTGAGATTTGGATGGTGTAGTTGTGGAGGTGCTGGCGTGGAAGAGGGAATAAGATTGCACCAGTCATTGAATTACACGTGGCAAGTAAGGATGGAGAGGGAGATCGGACTTTATTTGTGCTTTTGTGGCTCAGAAAAATCAGAGGAAGTTCGTAGAAAACCTTTTGATGTAGTACCACTCGACATTTACACAGTACGTTAGTACAGGTCAGTTGAATTTTTTGTGATTTATGATGTTCTTGATCGAGTTAAAATGTTAAACTTCATTTGGATACAAATTTATAAACAATTTGAGAATTGTTACACCACTTCCAACGAAGTCTTAAGCATGGCCAAGTGAACTACACAAGTGAATATAGTCCCGCACTCCACGTCATTCTGCCCATATGAAAATTTGGCCGAACCTCTATTAGCCGAACCCCAATTTGGCAGAACCCCTATTAGTCGAACCCCTATTGGCCGAACCCCCATGAAGAGCTGCGGTCCAATAGATAACATGAGATATGTTGAGGTGTATTAGAGAAGATCTTCATACTAGATCTTGTATCAAATTGGTGATGTGACAACTCACTAGATGTGTAGTTATACTCAATCAAACAAGTCAAGTCTAGTCTTACATGTCAGATCTAGGACTGTCAAACCGTCACAGCATTAATAACAAAATGGCTTATGAATGATTGATTGATGGCTATGACAAGAGGTCCCAGCTATGCGGATGAGACCACATGCCTTCACATCTAACGGCTCTTAATCATTATCTCCTACTATAAAAGCAACACTTAGTAGTATTTTGAGGGGGGCAAGTTTAGACCCTCAAGCCTGTATTTTTGCTATACGTACTTTTTAGTGTTTTGCTCATTACGCCGACCCCTTTTATCAACCAAATAATCACATTACAACTGGTTAAACACTTTGAATCATTCTCTTCATTAATTTATCAATATAATTAGTAATTTGATTTGAGTATATTGCGATTTGGTTTACAAAGAGGTGAACTTCAATTTTTCTGTTGGCCACGTCATTGGTTCATTTTTTTGGGTCAACAAATTGACGCTGTCTGTGGAAATCTTTGATACCATGACCACGAGCATCCTTGTGGTAAAAGTCATCTGGGAGAAGAGTTTTGAAGAAAGGTTTGGTTCTTGAAAAAAGACCATCGCCCAGAAGCATCTCAAAAACACAATGAGTTCTAGCAACCAACTAATACACTGCAGAAATAGATAACAATAAGCCTCTGAAGAAGAGGCTATGAAGGAAAACCCCTATGGAAGGGGACAAGTTTGAAGAATTAAGAGGCCTCATACATGAACATAGGACTTTGACTCTACACAAATGACTCATCTATTTTCAGAGGCTTCATCCTTGTAGGAATACTCCAACTCTACAATCATGATTTTTTCAAGTGTAGAGGCCTCATATTGGCCTATTCAACAGCGCTACTGCCATGCAGCACATCTTCCTAGCCTATGCATATGTGCCTCCCACATGTGATAAGTAAACATCCCCAAATTGAAGAAAAACAATGCAAAAGAAGAGAAAGTGACTAAAATCGAACAAAAAGTGAACTTGGGGACTAAAGTGTAGGAGTGTCAAAAGTTGAAGGACTTTGAATGCAATTTATCAAGGGTACGATCGAAATAAAAGTCAACATATGGGGACCAAAACATAGAAGATGAAAATTTAAGGGACCTAATCATGAAATTATTGAAGGACTTGAAGGTGATTTTTAGTTTCAACTATGCATCAACGCATCTCTCATGAAATGGAGACCCCCTAAAAGATGTGGCATTTGAAGATGTCATAAAAGAACCACTGAAAAAGGAAAGCCCTTGAAGAAGGAATTTTGAATAATAACTCCTGAAGAATGAAGGACCCTTGAAAAAGGGTCATATTTGATGAATTAATAGGTCTGTTCTGAAATACGGAACTCCGTAATACAAAGCTTCATCTCATATGAAAATTTGGCCGAACCCCCTATTAGTCGAACCCCAATAGGGATGAACCCCTATTGCCCGAACCCCCATGAAGAGTTGCATCCCAATAGATGACATGAGATAGGTAGAGGCGTATTAGAGAAGATCTTCATACTAGATCTTGTATCAAGTGGGTGATGTGACAACTCACTAGATGTGTAGTTATACTAAATCAAACAAGTCAAGTCTAGTTTTACATGTCAGATCTAGGGCTATCAAGCCGTCATAGCATTAATAACAAATTAGCCTCTGAATGATTGATTGATGGCTATGACAAGAGGTCTCAGCTGTGCGGATGAAGGACAAGAGAAATGTGCGGATGAGGCCACGTGCCCTCTCATCTAACGGCTCTTAATTATCATCTTCTACTATAAAAAGAACACTTAGGAAAAAAATTTACGTGGGCAAGTTTAGACTCTCAAGCTTATATTTTTGCTACACAAACTTTTTAGTGTTTTACTCCTTACGCCGACTCTCTTTAAAATCACGTTGAGTTTGTCAACCATAAAATACTACCTCAATCCAATACTTCCAAGATTTTTTTTCTCAAATTTGGATTTAACTGATTTACCTTAATTTACCTTGAAAGAATTAATCCTTTTAATTTATTTGTACTTGTGGCAACTCTTGCATAACTTGGGTAATGTACTTTAGTTATCATATTATAACTCATTTCTTTCTAGTTTTCACTTTGTCATGCAAGAATATGTTTCTTATGGGAAGCATTCCTTCGAATGATTTCTATCTTTCTAGTTTACATGAATTTATACTTTTTAGTTCTCGGGTAATTTCTTTAGGATATGAAATGCATTTGCATTTGGGGCTAAAATTTGGCTAGATTACTATGACGCCCTAAGGAAAACATAACTTATGAAGTTAATCAATTCTTTATGAATACGTGTGAAAGGCATGGTAGTGGTCATCGCCCTGATGCACCGGGGGTTGAGTTGTGGCACTTGAAATTATATACTCCAGATAACCTTCATGAATTTGAGAATTATAAGAATAATATTGGTGTAAAAAAAGTAAATGATCACTCTTCTGTTTGCCAAATGAAGGGAGTCCACACACATTGTGCTTCTTCTCAACATGCTAATAATTCAGCTGGAAGCATGTATAGAACAAGTGAGTTGTCTGCAGCTTATCAGAGTCGAAGCTTAAAAAGTCAAATCAATTTGAACAGCTTGAGGGGTTCGGATCAAATTGGAAGAAACTCTGCTTCCAATCAGGATGTGCGTAATAATAAGCTACAGAGAGATCTAAAATCTTATCATTTGGTTAACGCCATCGAGGTAAGGTTTCTTTTTGCCAGAAAATATTCTAGTCCTGAATTGACCGACTCGCATGCTGATGTCTCAGTTCAAATACCGCATAACAAACAAATAGAAAGTACAAAGATGCATGTTACTTCTGTGAAGCTGGATATAACTAACAGGTGGAAAAACCTTGGATCTGAAAGTTTAGCAAGTCATCAAAGTCGATCTCCAGTTGAAGATACTTTAACCACAAGGCATGCCCCAACCCATCAAAAGCTTGATGCTTCTGTTGACCCTAACAACGCTACAAATTACTTTCACCAAGATTGGTCAGATTTCTTGTATGGAGAGCTTTCATCTACTTCTGGAACACAGGGAATGCACCAGAAAGAACAAGATTTTGTGAGCATGATGGCATCTGCTTCAATTCATGGTATTAATGGACATGTTCACTTGCCATTTAACTTAGCTTTATCACATCTACCTTTCCCATTCCCATCATTTTTCCTGGCCCCTAGGGGTTATACCCAACAAAAGTTGCCTAGATTAGTTACTACGAATATTATTTCAATAGATCTGTCTTATTCAAATGTACAACTTCCTCATGGTTTGGTTGCACATCAATTAACTCATTATTTCCCTGACAATGGATTGAGCTCACCTTCTGCTGGTTCAATTGAGCGAAGAAATGGGATTTTGGTTGTGTGGAGATGAGTTCTCGAGAAGTAGAAAATGATTTCTGGCAGGAGCAAGACATAGGCTTCACTGGTGGCCATGACCCTGAAAATGTAAATTATGAAATGCTTGATAATACGCAACCAGCAAAAATGTCTGGTTTAAAACATGTGTTGACATATGGTTGATTTCACCCTCAATATTTTGATTATAACAAACAA
>CAIGRL010288361.1:0-15619 GCA_903798325.1 Fraxinus xanthoxyloides
AAACCGTCCATGTTTAGTGGGGAAATTAAAGGTAGATTTTTAGTAACTTTCGATAAAAATTGATGAAATGTATAGTTGAAAAGTTGTAAATTTCATATAATATATTGTTAAATTAATTGTTAACTTTGACTTAAATTAAAATTTATATCGAGACTAAATCATAAAGGCACTTTTATGTAAAATGACAAAAGTATCCTTCATTTCAAACATGGGACCCACCATTGGGAAGTTCGCAGGTGTATACGAGGTTTGTGATTTTCCTCACAAGCCTCACCCCGTCTATGAAGAAATTTTCGTAGATTCCGATACCAATCAATTTCCTTTGTCTTTAACACTACGAATTTATTTTTTTGTTCAAATATTTGAATATCAAGTCAAGTTTACATAGATAAATTTACTCTATGTTTGATACACATTTTTTTCAAAATACATTTCGCTATCTTATTTTTAATTACATTTTTTTCAATAAAATAATATTATCCGCAAATTCAAATAAAATTCTTATTTTTTAACGACATATATTTCCATCAAAACACTATTTAAAATACATTTTAAAAAAAATAACGTGGCTCAAACTGGGTGTAACACATTACCTAATTACATTATAAACAAAAAAAAAAATCAAACAAAATGAAGAAAATAATCATTAATATAAATTCTACCACACTATATGAGATATGGAGGTGAAGGCGAAGATGGAGATGGAACTTAGCCTTGAAGGATCGATTTATGGTAGGAGATGATTTCTTGGCTCTTCAACATTAGATGTTGGGGTAAAATGGATATATTGTGGATTTATTCTAATTTAAATACATTTAATAAATAAAAAAGAGTCAAATGCTATGTTGGAAAATGGACTGGTTATCTAGTGATTCTCCACTAATTCCTCTATCTATTAAGGCGAATAAAAAAAAATTGTCAATTTGCTAAATCGAAGCGAAACTATGATTTGCTGAGGACCTTATTTATCGTACCAGAACTTGTCGAGGAGTGGCAAGCACAAACAAGAATAATGAAAAGTTTATAACACAAGTTGTTTTTGAACCATTTCTTCTCCAAACCTTCTCATCTTCAAAGTTATAAATAAGCTATCAAATTTATCGGGAATAAGAATTTGTTGGTCTTTATCGATCATTAGTTTCTCTCGTAGTTTTTCCTTCATCTATTATATGTGCAGGTTGGTGGATGGATGGAGCCAAGTATACAAAAAATTGACTCTCATAACTGTTGCCAGAGCAGGGCACAAGGTCCCACGTCATCGCCCTCGAAAAACTTTTATTCTTTTCGGACAGTTTCTGAAGAACGAGCATTGCCAAGATGAATCTTGATTTGGTTTACTACATCAAAGCAAATAGTTGAAGGTTTTAAGAAACACTCATCTATTGGTGTCACGCAATGAGAATGCTTATCCCCCCTATTCGGCACGGTAATGACGCTAACAGCTAGGCGCGAGGTCTATCTTACCAATAGTGCACTAATGATATATGATCATATGCACGTATTCTCCTTAACATCTTACTCATAATATGCGTATATGCCAGTTGTTCGAGCTTGTCGGCCTAAGAATGAGGGAAGGACGGCCTTGAATCTCGGGACCCAAACTTGCGATCCGTGAAAACTGGTGTTGAAAAGAAGGAAATAATAATTTCTTTCAATTGCAAGCTCCTTTCTCGTCTCCATAAGTGCCTCGAAGTTTTTACGCTTTTCGTATAGAAGATGGCGAAAAATCTCATACAATGTATAACATTTGTATCAAATTCATAACTTTTAAGAACAACCAAACATGTTAAGAATAAATTCACGTCTTTTCTACTCCAATAAATATTTTACTTCTCACTTTTTAACACACTGCATTAAGAGTTTGCTATGCTACTCCAATGTATACAAGTTTCAAAAAGGAGGATTATACATTTCACGAGATCAACTACGATTACACATTTCACGAGTTCAACTAAGGTTTATTGTATATTTGAACTTAAATCAATTCACTCGAACAAGTGAAGTTCTAATTGTGCATCTGATTAATTTATTTGCAAAAAATTACACCGTGCACGCTGAATATATAGCACATATAAAGGAGGAGATTATTATCCTTGGGAACTCTTTGTACAAAATATTAACCCTAAAATCCCACGTCGCCTTAATATACGATTAACAATACTAATCAACATATAAATGTTGGATTTACTTAACAACGTTGATTTTTTCATGTGATTTCTTTCTTATGTATGATACTCATTTTTAAATTAGTGTTCTCGTGTCTTTTCTTGTTACATCGCATTGTATTACATTTAAAACTTGCAACCTAAGTTGTCCATAAAGTTTTCTTTGTGCCTAAGAAGTGCCTTTAATTTGGTGATAACTGTCAAATGTGATGATAAATTTCTGAATAACTTATAAGCAACTATGCAAAAAAAGTGAGATGAGATGTATTAATTTAATCTATCACAGATCAAACAAATAAATAAATTAAAAAGCAGTACCTAAATGGCCACCCCATGTAAAGATAAAGCAGAATCAACAAGAAGAAGAAGAAAAAGAAACACAAATCCCAAACTGATCATTCCAATAAACTCTCTCTCTCTCTCTCACACGCAAAGAGCTGAGTTACATAGAGAGATGTATAGATTAAGTAACACAGTGATAGGCTTCTTGAATCTTTTCACTCTCTTAGCCTCAATCCCAATCATTGGTGCTGGTTTATGGATGGCAAGAAGTAGTACAACCTGCGAAAGTTTCCTTCAGACACCACTTCTAATTGTGGGATTCATAGTTCTTATAGTATCACTTGCTGGATTCATTGGGGCTTGTTTTCATGTTGCATGGGCACTTTGGGTGTATCTGGTTATAATGTTGTTGCTTATAGGGACTTTCTTGGCCTTGACTGTGTTTGGATTTGTCGTTACGAGCCGTGGTGGCGGCGCCGTGGTGGCCGGTAGGGTTTACAGTGAGTTCCACCTTGATAATTATTCTTCATGGTTGAGGAAAAGGATTAAGGATCCTCATTATTGGATGACTGTTAAGAGTTGTATTTTGGGTTCAAAGGCTTGTGCTAAGGTTGTTTTGTGGACCCCTTTTGATTATCTGACCAAAGACATGTCTCCAATTCAGGTAATATATATTTTCGTCTTACAACTTACTCTTTTAACAATTTAAACTTTTAAATGATGTGATCATATTGATATATTTGTTCCCAGCTATCTCAAACAATCTTAGCACAAGATTCTTACTTTTTTAACGACTTAAGCTTTTAAAGACGAGAACAAAAACTTGCTAGTTTAATTGTTAAATCCAAAGGAAAAATTATGGATGCAGAATATGAAATCTGCTCCTGAGATTCTTCAAAATAAAGATTCTTTTGGACACTGGAATATGTAGTGTCTCAAATATGATTCTGATGATTGACAGAAGTTTAAATTGCTCCAAGAACGAATTCCCTTTGAATGCTTTTTTTCAACTTAGGCCATGTTTGGTCTTTACTATTTTTCCAAGTTCCAGCTTTTTTCTTCTTTGATAGCCAAAATTTTCTTGGCAAAACATTCCCCCCCGTCATGTGACCCCTTTTTCCAAATTTTCATTGAATTGGTTTTCCCACCACCTTGGTGGGAAAATATTTTTCCAGTTTTTTTTATTTTTTATTTTTTATTTTTTATTTTTTTTGGCGAAGGAAACAAATTCTATCCACAATTATAACAAATTATATCTCTTTAATGGACAATTTTCATGTAAAACAAAGTCAAATCAATACCAAAATATCTAAAATTTCAATATTTTTCACGTGAAAAATTATACTAATCAAACACAATTAATTAACAATTCCTAGGAGAACAATTCTATGCAATTCAATTCCATAAAATTCATTTTCTTTCCATCAAATTTCACTATTGCAATGAAACAGATCCTTAAATTCGAAAGTATTTCTTGTCTGATAAGTATTAATTTATCAGAATTCATAGAAGAGTCACAACACACAGAATAATTATCAAATGACCATTGTTAATCCTCCTCCACTTTAACTAACAGTCAGGTTGCTGTAAGCCGCCGACTTCATGCAACTATGCATCAACAATGGTGGCACAAGAGTCTGACTGCTATCGCTGGAACAACGATCTGAACATTCTGTGCTACGACTGCAATTCGTGCAAGGCCGGAGTTCTCGAAGATGTGAGAAGAAATTGGCACAAAATTTCAGTCCTTAACATTGTTATGCTTATCGTCCTCATTGGAATCTACTGCATCGGCTGCTGTGCTTTCCAAAATGCGAAAAGGGCTGAATCGGATTACCCTTACGGTGAAAACCGGATGTCTAAATCCCGTCCCAGATGGGATTACCATTGGTAAGTCGTAATAAGTAAAGCAAGATGTACATTTTAATTTGACAAGAAGTTTGACACTCTCCTAGGTGGAAGAAATGTGGTCAGTGCTAAGATTTGAGGTTCCATCTTAAAAGGTCAACTTTATTAAGAGGAGTAGTGCTCCTGGCCGTGGTCTTCTCCTTTTTGGACCTCCTGTAAGCATTTACAGATACTCAAGAAACTCAGAAACAACTAAATCNAAAATGCGAAAAGGGCTGAATCGGATTACCCTTACGGTGAAAACCGGATGTCTAAATCCCGTCCCAGATGGGATTACCATTGGTAAGTCGTAATAAGTAAAGCAAGATGTACATTTTAATTTGACAAGAAGTTTGACACTCTCCTAGGTGGAAGAAATGTGGTCAGTGCTAAGATTTGAGGTTCCATCTTAAAAGGTCAACTTTATTAAGAGGAGTAGCCCAAGATCTTTATTAATTAGTCTGTGTCAACATCATTTATTAATATGGGATATATATTCCTTAACACGCCCTCACAAGATGGTGGCTCATTTGAGCAGACCAATCTTGAAATCCACGTGCTTATTTTAGAGTCTTAACGGGATCGAATCGCTCGTTGGAACATAACGGACTCTAATACCATGTAGAGATTTGGGGTTCCATCTTAAAATGTCAACCTTGTTAGGTGGAATAGCCTAAACTCTTATATAAATTGATCTATGTTTTCATCATTTATTGATGTGGGATATATATCCCTTAATAGTCAGTGAATCAGTGATGGTATGAATGTGTTTAAAATCAACAGTGTAGTTTGTTACCACGTGAAAGAATGTCAAATTTAATGTCATCCAATAATGTACATGTAGCTTGATTGAGTAAGTAATTTCGAATGATTGATAAAAGTTGGTGGGTGCATGTGCGTTTATTTATTTGAATTCATTGTGTGTATTTTTTTTTTGCAGGAGGAGAAGGATTTATGACAGGAGACACCAGCTTTATTAAGTTCTCTCTTTCCAGTTTTCAAATGCTCCTCTCGACTCTGGAAAGGTGGGACAATGCAGGTTTTCACATGGATGTTTTCAAATCCCCTCTTTGAATTGCCTTTTTTTTGTACAAAGAAAGATTTTACTTTATTTCTAAGATCATACCACGGAGGTTGCTTTTACTTTGCTAGTTTAAACGGCGGGCTACTTCTCACCTATTTCGTACTATTCATAATTTATAAGTTCCCGTTTGGCCCCTATTTTTTTCCATTATATTTCATTAATTTTTTTTCTCTCTTCATTTCAACCACACATTCATCAAATAAAATAATATTAAACACAAATCTAAAACTTTTCATTACTTTTCTACCACATATTCTCCCATCAATCACTATTTCAAAAAATTTCAACACTCCAACAGGGGCTAAATGCTTAAAGAAGTAAACATTAATAAGGTTTAAAATTGATGTTTTTTTAAAGAGTAATTGGCGAAAAACAATCATATTCTTTTACTTGTTTTCCGCAAAATAATCATAACCATTTTTTTGTGCAAAAGCCTCCTCGATCAAACAAACGTTGTGAAAAATAACATGTTCATCCATTTTTTTCATTAAAGCCTCGTAAATGACGAATTTAAATTCATCTTTAAATATACAAAATGAAAACAAGAAGAAAGATAAAGAATAAATTGCGGGCATTATCTCAACTGTTTCAAAAAGCACATATCTCAATTAAAACAATTTTAAAAAATGAATAATGCTATTTAACATATTGATGTTAAAACACTCATTTTAGGTGGCACTAAAATGACATTAAATGAATTACTGAATTTTATATTTAATTGAGTCTATCACTTAACGTCGTTTGTTGTAGCACCGATGACACTAGATAGCATTATTCTTAAAATAATGAAAGAAAAATTTTAAAATCTCTTTCTTCACCGCGGCCACCACTTTAGGAAAGTAGACATTGGAAATTATAATATATTCACTTTAGAAAATAGAAGGATTGTACCTCTAACCCAATTACTTTTTTTGGAAGAAAATCTAAATAATTGATGCAAAGTTTTGTTTATCAATACACTACTTCAAAATATGTGAGCAGATAATAGTAAAAAAATAAATAAAAATATTTAAGTAAAAAGCAATTAGCCAACGAATTTTTTTATATTTATAATCTATTATTTGATCGATGATGAAGTCATTGTTAATTTTCATAATGATGAAAGTTTTCCAAAAAAAATTGATTATCTCAATTCAAACATTTGATCCAAATCAAATTTGAAAACATTGGATTAAATTTGAACTTCATGTCCTGTAAGTCTGTAATGGAAGTATAAGAATTGGTTTAGGGATAAAAAATTATCAACTAGGATTTACCTATTTGTACCAAATAGATTACCTAATATTTTACATAATCGACACTGGAACTGCCACTTGTTAATTATGTAATACATTAGGTAATAGTTTGGGTACACGTGGCATCTTCCTTATCAACTATTGTCTAATTGCAACAAGTCTTATCATTAGGTAAATTTTGTACGTGGTAACTGAACTTTTAGTAAAATTTCAATTGAATCATTAAGAGGGTGTTTGGTAGAGATTAAAATCGGAATAAAATTGAATAACTAGTCGTTATTGTTGACTTTTATTAGACGGGTGGGACCCAATAACGACTATATTTTCAATTTTAATTGGATTTTAAACCGTACTAAACAAGCCCTAAATTTTAGTATATTTCAATTAGAACGCTTAACTTCAATTTATCCTCCCCAAAATGATAGAAATTGTTTAATGGAGCCATACCTAAGTGAACTTTTGGGTAATTGCTGCATGAGACTCTAAAACACAAAAAAATAATAAAACGAGGGATATGGCAATGAGACTATTAAATATTAAAAGACATGTCTTTTGATTCAACACTTTTATAAAATGGTGTATTGGTAAATTTGAGCATGTTTGAGTCCCTTTGTTTGGAAATAATGTCTTTTGAAATAGTATTTTGATGGAAAATGTGTGGCTAAAAAATAAGAATTTTTTTATTTGCGTATAATATTATTTTATTGAAAAATATATGATTGAAAATAAATGAGAGAAAAGTGTAATTTAAAAATAATGAAGACCAAACAAGGACTTAATGATATGTCACACGATAGAAAATTTATTATGATATGACTTTCAATTGAGAATTTTCATCAAGGAGACGAGACATTAGGTGACAATGCGTTGAGATTTGAACTAAATTACTGTTGACTCTAAAAAATGTTGCCAACAGATGTCGGGTCCACTCGTGCATACGTAAGCTAAATCCAACACGTCAATGCCGATCGACGGTCAGAATAGCTCTAAAGTTTGAACGTGGAAGGAGCTCAACAACACGAGACATTTCCGTTCGGGTTCCGGCGTGATTTATGGAACAATATTGTATAAGTATAACCAATCGTTAAGAACAAGATTTGTAACTGTATTATCGTAGTAAAGATGCAAGAATGAGAGAATAATATGCTCCAAGTATTTAGAATTGCATTAGCCCTTACATATTACATAGAGGGGTATTTATAGTAGTACAAATGAAATGGTAACATTTGGATCAAATTACACGTGGCATCATCTCCTTGGTCGACTCGTCAATTCACAACTATCACATTGACTTTCCTATCAACTCAAAGCATTTAATGTTCTTACATTGATAAAACAGGAAACAAATACACTTTTTAGAAAAGGTCACATCAATCTTTTGAATAAGATCTTCATCATGAGTTCAATCTTTACACGTTGACTGTCACTAGCTTAGGAGCCTCAAATGTACGTGAGCCTGGGATCCAAGAAGGTGCCTTGGGTTCAGGGCTTCAGAAAATGGCATCGGATGTGCTGGCCCTCAGATAACAACAGAGCCTCAAATAATATGGTCTGGGATGTACACGGGCCTCGGATAATATGTAGAAAGAGGCCCACAGCCTAGTTAAGGTGGCCACATGCCAGTACCTAATGACGAATCATAACAATTACAGTGGAGTATATCAATTGACATGAAATTAAATTTTAGTGACTAGATCGAAATTTCACTAAAAATTCACATATAAAAGTTTGTCTTTACAAATTGTCACCACGCATCCACTTATGGTGATCATGATAATTGAACTTTAGTTTATTTTTTCATGACATTGAACGTTCTACTTAATGTCACAATGACCATTAAATTTTAATTTACTTCTTAAAAGTTTGGGTAACTAGCGCTGCAGGCCTCTAACCTTTCAGCATTTTGGTAATGAGTTCCATACCTTTGATTTCTAGTATTCAAATCCCACTTTAATTTTACTTCAATCGGGTTACTGCATTTTGGTTTGATTTCTATTAAGATATCTCCGTGGATATAATTAATGACGTGGCATTAATAAATAATAACCATCAACATTAGTTACTTCAATAAAATAAATGACGATAATCATTTTTTTACTATCTCATTACGTCAGTCCAAATGATAAAATTGAATAGAGTTACCTAATTGAAATTAAATTAAAATACAATTATCTGAATGATAGTAAGTGAAATTATAATTACCGTAAATAAAGGTTACCATAAGATACAACTTCATGAACACGAAAATAATAAACTGGGGCCCAAAACAAGAAGGGCTATCACAACTAAAACGGACCCAAAAATTGGGCCATAGACAAACCTAACTTGCAAAAAGGAAACAAAGAAAAAGCAAAAGGGAGTTTTGAGAAAAGAAATGGGATCCAAGGTCCACCACAACTTCCCAATACATCATATTTTATAAAATTTCATAAAAATACTTCGCGATGTATTTTTATCCTGATATTACTTTAAATATGATAGTAAAATTAAAAGGGGGAAAAAAAAAGAAAAAAGCAAATCACGTCCAATACTTCAAAAAAACACTATCAAATTCATCCGTATGAACCGATCGTATATCAAATTCAAATCTCGTTCTAATCCTTCAAAAATCTTTGTTGTAGTTGTATCTTGATTTTCAAAGTAAGCGGTGATTAGGGTTTATTCTCCATTATATAATCCCTAATCGAAGGTACAATATCACCATATTTAACCTAATCGAAGCAATCATTTTTAAATAATTGTTGTTTTTCGAAATTTATTCCACAATACGGGTTTCACTTTTTTGCAATCGCGATTTTTTGTTTTATGTATAGATGCAGAATAAATCAAAGAGAGTGTGAGTAAACCCACACATCAGCCTAAAATCCTGTTGCCCAATATGAATTTTTGAATTATGTAATGGATTTTAAATGGACATTGAACGTGAAGCTTAATATTAGGTTAATTTAAAATAAATCAGTTACAAAAGACTGTGACATTTATATTTGGTACAGAGTAATTCCTAAAATAATTATAAACATCACATAGTATATCTTGAAATTTTGTTTTATTATGATGTAGAAACGAATTTTTCCGCTTCCCAAATTTCATGTACTTGGGCTGTTGTGTTCAACGAAAGCTTGTCTCTACTCTCCTATGAGCCTAACCTTAACTTTACCTATTGAACAATATTAAGCCCGTGTTTGGTTCGAATTAAAGATTTTAATCCAAATCAAAGTCAAAATCAATATTAATTACATCTTTCATGGGTTCCATGATTTTTCAACCACACATCTCAAAAATTTCTATCACAATCTACTAAAAATCTAATTTTAATCCCCACTAAACACTCTCTAAATTACAAAGATGTCAATTCAAAGCCTAACTAAAGTCATGTTAGGTGTAGATTAAGAGGGTGTTTGGTAGAGATTAAAATCGAATTAAAATTGAAAATATAACCGTTATTGTTGACTTTTATTAGACGGGTGGGACCCAATAACGGTCATATTTTCAATTTTAATTGGATTTTAAGCCGTACCAAACAGGCTCTAAATCTATTTTTCAATAGGTTTTAAATGGTAGAGATTAAAATCGAATTAAAATTGAAAATATAACCGTTATTGTTGACTTTTATTAGACGGGTGTGACCCAATAACGGTCATATTTTCAATTTTAATTGGATTTTAAGCCGTACCAAACAAGCTCTAAATCTATTTTTCAATAGGTTTTAATAAAATTTGATAAAATGCAAATGTGTAATTAAAATTATTTGTTAACATTGACCTGTAATTTTTATCAACTTTTATCAAATATGTATAAAATTTTTAATCAAATATGGTAAAGAAATTTCAATTTTTAGTCAATCGAATGTGATGAATCTCAACATCATGTAGATGAGTCATTAGATTATTAAATTTTATATATTATATTGTCTAATCTCATTTAGCTCAGGTTTGATACACATTAAAATTTTCACTATCATTCTTCTACTCGTTTTCAACCATATATTTTTTAATAAAATAATATTTTTCATCACATCAATAACTTTTCTTTCTTTTTCAACTATACATTCTGTATCAATCTACAATTCCAAACTATATTTCTCTAAAATAATGTGGTCAAATACACCCTTAGTGTGTATTTGTCTCCCATTATTGTAGAAGAAATGGAGTAACGAATAGTATTTTTTGGAGAATGTGTGGTTGAAATTTAAAGTAATTTTATTGGTTTGTATGTAGAATATTTTATTGAGTGAATGTGTGGTGGAAAATCTTACCGTAACAAACAATGTTTTGGAATAATGAGAGACAAACGGACCCTATATGCTGTACAAAGTGAAATCCACGCGAAAAATGGTACAAAAACGGTGATTGAGCTCTAGAATAACCCCCTCGATGGAGGTTGAAATTGAAACAGATGGGACATCATTTCTGAAAATTCATTACTCGTATTTTTAATAAATGTTATTTAGGGTGTTTGAGCCACATTATTTTGGAAAATGTATTTTGGAATAGTAGATTAATAGAGAATATGTGGTTTTAAAAAAAGGAAAAGTTATTGATGTGATGAAAAATATTATTTTATTGAAAAATATATAATTGAAAACGAGTAGAAAAATGGGAATTAAAATTTTAATGTGACTCAAATGGAGCTTATCTAAATAACGGTGCTGCACGCACGTAGTCACGTCAACCTTGTGTACGTGCCGCATTAAAGTGAGCATTACTTGGTTAGACAAAATCTTGATGGGACTTGACAATTAAAAAATTGACAATTTTAGCCCCTTTGACAACCATTGATTGAAAAAAACAAAAAACAAAGTTTGTGTTTTACAGGAGAATGCGTGGTTAAAAAGTATAGAAAATATTTAGATTTGCGTATAAAATATTTATTGTGTGGATGTGTAGTTAAAAATGAGTATTTAGAAAAAACGAATTTTCAAATATTGGTCGTAAGTTGGCGTCTAATTCTAGGAGCTTGTCCACGTGCTCAATTCATTTATGGTTCAATTTTAAATCATATTATGGACAGTTACCTATGTTTTTATAATTTTATCAAAATTTTAAAATAGGGGGCTAAGCCTGTGTTTAATGCAATATTTTTTTAAATATGTGTTGAAAGTTTAGAAATAAAATATAAATCTATATGAATTATTTTATTGGAAGAATGTTAAATTAAAAATGAATTTTTAAGAATATATACCTTCTAGAATCTAAATTTTTAGAAATAAAAACTGACGTTATTGCCCAATCAAATTCACAATATTGATGGGTTTGAGGATATAGCCAATCATCAATTTGAAAGGCAAATTGAGATAAGATTAATTTAAATTCAGAATGATTCACTCAAGGGCAGAGTAAAAGGGCCAAAAAAAAATATATCCTGAACTAATACATTAAAAAAAAAATTCACAAGATTTTTTTTCCTTAACAAAATTAGCTCATGTTTGGTACACATTAAAATTTTCATTCTTCTACTCATTTTCAATCACACATTCATTCTTCAATAAAATAATATTTTTCATCATATCAATAACTTTTCATTTTTTTTCAACCGTACATTCTCTATCAATTTACTATTTCATAATACATTTTTTCAAAATAATATGGTTCAAACATACACTCAATTGGGCTTGGAGGTAGGGTTTTCCAAAAACTAGTCTAGCGTTTGCAAGTTGAAAGGAGCTGAAAATGAGAGACATGATAATATTTTTGAAAGGAGTGCTCACTAACCTACGGATGGGATGTTGGTGGTTGAAACCTCATGCTTTATAATTTCTTGGTCTCAAAATAATGTGTTTGAATCATATTATTTTGAAAGAATGAATTTTAGAATAGTAGATTGATAGAGAATGTGTCATTGAAAATGAAAGAAAAATTATTGATGTGATGAAAAATATTATTTTATTGAAGAATGTGTAATTGAAATTGAATAGAAGAATAAAAAAAAATTTCTACTGTGCTTTGAGATAAAATATATTATGAAATAGTGATTTTTTTGGGGAATGTGCAGTTAAAAAAAAGGAACTTTAATAAATATGCGTATAATTATTTTATAAGAGAATGTGTGGTTAAAAATGAGTTTGAAAAAAATATTCTTGAAAAAATGGAGCTTATTTTAATATTAAGTGAGTGAAAGTGTTTGTGCACAGTTGAGGCTACATATAAAATCATGGTGTGCAATCATGAATGATAACTTTGCTTACAAAATGTCACGCGACATTATGTTATTGGATAGTTTTAATAAAAAAAAAAACATTTTTGCAACCAACACACTAATTGTCAACAAAGTCGTCAGTCATGATTATACAAATAGCATCGTTGTAGAAGAAAAAAACACGTGATGAAAAATATTATTTTATTGAAAAATGTGTGATTGAAATTGAGTAGAAAAATGTAAATAAATTTTTTAATATGTACCAAACAGGGCTTTTGCTGAAAGTAAAGATTAAAGATCTTTGTGCAATTAAAATATAGTTACATTAACCAAAAAATTTTAAAAATTGCCAATAAAAATAGTTAAATCAAACAAAATACTAACAAGTTACAAATATTATATTATGTAACCCTTTAAATACCAAGTTTTTAAACTATCTGTTATTTCTAAAAGTTAAGTCACTATTTTTCAGATATTACTTTTTTTCAAACTCATTTTTAACCACGTGTTTTATGGCACTCACAACTTTTGTAAATCACCTCGCGAAATTTGATTAAAATCTAGTAAAAAACTAATTTTTAACTAAGTTAAATATGAACATTACTTCTTTCTAGTTCATTTATCCCTCCAAAATTAATTAACATTCAGTCGAGTCTTTTCATTGCGAAATGTGCATAATTTTGTTTTCTATTTTCATTTTTGTAGAAATTTATATTTTTCTTCAATATATTAATATATTCTTCTCTTATATGAAGCTTCCTCGCAAAAGGGTAAAAAATGCACTTACAATAGATACCCATAAATTATAGATACATTCTTGATAATTTATTAAGCTGCTAATTACTCCAACTTAAAGTTTGTTAAAAAAAAAAAACGAGTTTTAACTAAAAATTACACCTAATTATATCGAAACTATTTTAATAGATTTTTATTTTATTCGTTGAGCAAAATTATTAATTAGAAGATTGAAATTAATGTTTTTAAACAGTATTAGAAGAGTCAAATGAAGTATCTTCTATATTTTAATATGTTATTAACAAGCTTAATTTTTTTTTTTGATAAATTTAATATTAAAATTAGAAAAAAAAAGGAAATAAATTTTATAAATCTCGCACAAAATGAAATTCATCTTTTAAAGAAAAAAAACATTTAATGAAAATTAATTATTAGAAAATGATAAGCAAAATGTTACATAAGTTAATACAATATAGGGTGTGGTTTGTTATTTAAATTAATGATATTCTTTGTAAATTTTTCAGCAATTGGTGTTTAATTAACCATTCTGCAAAATAGTATGTAAAATGTAAATTTATAATCTCATTATGCGAAGAGTAATTTTATAGGCTGCATTTTAAATTTCTTAATTAGATCTTAATCCATCGTTATAGCTTAATTTTTTTAAAAATATTAGCAACCAATTACATTATAATTTATCAATCATTATTTTAAAATAATAAAAAATTAGCATTTTAGGTCACTTATCAATTAAAATGATCGCCATTCGAAAATTTCCCCATTTTAAAAAGGGTTTGTGGTGAATCTTTTATCGCCAAATATGTTGGGAATCTACTTAATCATGCGCAGCAAAAAGTAAAACGATTTTTAATTTCCAAACAATGATCAGCTTTATGTTTAAATAGAAACTCTGATAAGAATTGTACATTTGATAAATTCTGCAAACTCTTTTGCTGATTCTGAACTCGAATGATCACGATCTGCAATTCAAGTTGTCCAATTGTCCAGCCTCCAATGGTGATCCACACAGAGAATAAGAATGATGGCTAAGATTTTCTTTTCTCGTGCTAGCAAGAATAAAAAAATGAATTTTCCATTACAGTTTTCAAACCCAACAACTTATTAATACAAGTCCAAACGGGTTTAGTCCATCTCTTAAATTTAACCAGATTCAACATTTAATTAATCAAATTAATTAAATCTAGTTCATGAATTAATTAATTTGAGCCTATTAATAAGCAACTCAATTAATTATTAATTAATTATTCAACACTTGTCAATTAATTAATTGGTAAATCTCATTCTTCTGGTTCTCTTTTGTGTGTGGCCCATTAGATTCTCAATCACGATGCCTAACGACGTGAATTATTATTTTAATCTAATCAAAATCGATAAATTAAAAGACACCTTTTTAATTTATCACTAATTCACATCCGTTGTCCCAGATGACATCTAGTAATGTGTCGGTCAATACATGTGACGAGAAATGTCATGTGGTATGACAAAATCAAATTTGTTCGTTTACCGTGAAACTATAATCATTTCGTCAATGTGATCCAATTAATTATGTGATATGGACATGTGTCAATCTCAATTATCGATCATATCTTTTATCCCACTGTTAAGTTAATATAAGTCGAAAACTCTTTTTCGACTTATCGGTTCACCTTGGCCAAAGATTTCATTATCAACTTAACTGGATAAAATGCATATCATAATCTCTTACTATCTAAGAGTAATGAATCATTTATTGATCATTCACAACTTTTATATGATTCTTGACATACCCGAACAATGTCGTATTGGCGACCTTTGGCACGACAACATCCAACATCACCATAGTATGATTGTCGTCATATAAGGCACTATGGTAACCTCAAATCAAATGACAAATTCCACTACTAAACGTTAGAGATTAATTACCGACACTCAGATAGTTATCCACGTGGAATCTCTCAACGAGTCTCCAATGTTTCATTCTATACAAAATATACACGTGTTCATTCAAGTGTCACAACACTTTAGTTCGTGAGATCAGTTACTTACTTCATAAGTAAGAAATACCACACGTTATGGTCTATCTATAATAACGATAT
>CAIGRL010288379.1:0-23723 GCA_903798325.1 Fraxinus xanthoxyloides
TTTTTTTTTTCTTTTGTTCTTTTTGAGAGTAGTTCAAGTTAAAGGGAATAATTCTAGTAGCGATGATCTCGCCATTGCTTCTTCCGTTTCCAGTAGGCTACTTTTTTCTAATAAGTTAATCAATCAAGTTAACCCTCTTTCTTTAAGCATGAAGAATACTTTCTGAAACGCTGACTTCCAGATATTAAGGAGTTCTTCTCTTTGTATTTCAATTTTGTGCTTTAAATTCATTTTGAGTTGTTTTTTGAGGGTCCATTTTGAGATTATTGAAAATGTATTCTTTTTGACATTTTGAAAAATTATTTTCAAAACACTCGAAACGCTTTTTAACAATTTTGGTTTGATTATAATTGAAAACATTTAAAACAACAAATTTGTCGTTTTGAATTTTCTTTGTAAATTTTTAACTTGTTTTCAAAAATACGTTTTTGAAAATAAGAAAGAGAACACGTTTTCACTGTTTTGAAAAATCGAAAACAGAAAACGACTTGAAAACGATAAAGAGAACAGACCCTAAGCGTCTATGTATTATTGTAAATGCAAGCTGTGAGTGTAGCTGTTCTTTAATTTGGAAATTACCTTCTCTCATGTTATTGTTCATACGGAGCCCAAACTGGAGAAGCTCAACGATTAAGAATGATAATCCAGAAAAAAAAATGTCTTGCTTATGTTACTTTTCTAGTCTTGTTACCTTTTTGTTGTTTTTGCTTTCTTGAAAAAACAGACTTTTTACTATATAAACTTATTTCCTTGGGCTTAAAGTTCTGCCTGCACTGGCCATAAGGTGGCTCCACCCTTGTTCATGATAGGTTCATATAGCAGTTATCAGAGAACATAAATCCTACAAATGTTATATTAAATAAAACATAACTTAAAAACTGAAATTCTTCCCAAGTAAAAAATGGTGCACTTTTGCTACAATAGTAAAACCTTTTGAACTAGAAGAGAAAAACTAGTTTATTTCCCTATTTCGATGTGAGGTAGTAATATCTACAAGTTTGACAAGAAACTTATCTAAACAAGAAGCTGTACAAATGTAACCTTCGTTATCTTGATATCCCAAAATGTGCTGGAACACTAATATACAACTTCGTCCGGGGATGATGGTTATAACCTGCAGGCGCGCGGACGGAGCATTGGATACTTATATTTAAAGACCAGGAAACTTTATGTCAATCTGAACAAACAAACTTCCAATGGAATTCCAGTGCATGTTTGAGAAGTAACTAAATTAAAGTTTTAAGACATTATAAGTTGTGGATCTCATGAAATATGTGTGGATATTTAAGTTAGTAAAAAGTATGCTTGACCAGCTGAGTACAATTTAGTCACATTTCCCATACATGCACTGGTTCAGAAGAATTGATCCAAAAGCAAACCTGAAGAAATGATGGTTTTGAGCGATGAGCTAGGTCCAGATGGATGGATTTCTAAATTGAGTTTCCATTGCATCCAATAGAAATTTGAAAAGGATTTTCCTCTCCACTTCTTTTTCTTTTTTGAGCTCAAGATGACGGACCTGCTCATAGGTCCAATAAAGTTATATGGATTCCGTTCGAATGAACATAACTTATAATCAGTAAAATTTATTGGTCCTATGAAACTTGAGGATAAAAATAGAGTTTGACCAGTTTATAAGTAGTTATAAGCTTTGAAAAACATGCACTGAGAACATAAATGTGAATGGCCCGATAAGGTTACTGCACCTACCTTAACTGAACCTTTTTGAGATACACCAGTGTCAGTAATAATAACAAGACATTTGATATCATGCTCGCTTGCATATTCATACTGTTCTGTAAGGCTTGGATCACATAATGGGACGAGCTCAGCCTGATCGAATGGAAGCCAACGTGTAAGTTTAGATTCCTATTTGGACATCACAAAACACCTAGAATGATATCACTCACCTTGATATTCTCCTCCCATAGTTCAGCCACTAGTTCCATGCGCTCCACTAGTAAGCCGCCGCCTCCTCTTGAACAAACAAGGACGTTAATGCCCACATCATTTCTGCACATGTTTGTAACACCAAACTTAGAGCACGAGTTGAAGAGAGAGCAGTCGATGAAGAAAGATATTTATATACAATTATGATGGATCCTACTATACTCACAGATGCATGCGTGCACGCACATGCACAGAGAGAGAGAGAGAGAGAGAACCTGTGAGGCTTAATATCTACAGAAGAATGCATCAAAATTGTCTCTAGAGCAAGACTACTCCCAACTGCACCTGGAGGATTTAATTTCTGGGAACATCAAAGCAACACTGACAGTCATAAAATGTATGCACTGCTTTCACGTGTTTATTATTACAACAATAGATATGCGTTAGCTCTCTTATTTGGCAACAATAACTGAAATAGTAAATTTTGAAATTACGATGTTAAATGACAGAAAATAAGCGTGTTAGATTTCAGGTGTTGCCTACTATGTTGAACGTGATGTGTGTGCACAATATAAGAGAAAAAATTAATCAATAGTCTCTACAAGAATCTTTTCCTCTGAAAAGCCTTGTTATGGCATATCCATGAACCTTGTTATGTACTCCTTCGTGTGGCTAGACTGACGATTAACCAACATTTTTACAATTCCAGAAAAATGATTGTGAACTTGATTAACCTTATGGAATCTTGCGTTGCAATTATTAAAGTACCCTAAGCCATTGATGTACACCATGGCTAGAATCTTACCCTAAAAGCTGAAAGTCATGGTTACATTCTTAACCACAACTAGACAAATATAAAAAGGGAATCACTAGCTTGTACATATACATGCATGCACTTTGCTATTTTGTCACGACCCTACAATCTTACACAAGAACAACATAAACAGAAATGGAATAGTCAAATCTAACACCTACATGTTCAGAATCTGACATATGGTGAACCAAGTAATCATAACGACCACCAACAGCAAGGAGTGTTCCTTCCATAAGTGAGACAGTATTGTTATCCTTTCTTAAATATATCTGCGAGAAAGAGAATGAATAACCATTCACGAAGTAATATAGCATATAAAATATTTTTGTTTTCTGTTTTTAAATGCATATACTAAGCTACCATTCTCGAGGGAAAAATCAAACTTAAAATAAAAACAAAACTATGTGCCACCGCATGCCTATTTGGATCAATTCTTTATGAAACAGTAGTTACTGTTTGCCCGGTCAGGAGTTGTATTATAATCAGGTATAAATAAAATTCATCTTTTCTTTACTTTCCTAACCTTTTATTATATTGATATGATTTATTTAGAAAGCAGCCTCTGCCAGTTGTGGATATTCGTTTCCCTCTTCCCTTATTGTTATTGTTTTTGATGAGGATAAAAATGGAATTTAGATATGATTTAATATAGAGTTCGATTCAAATTATGTTTGTTTAGATTATATTAGATTAGTTTTAATAAAATTTCTAGTTTATTATAAGTTCTTTTGATTTTAGCTTATTTACTCTTTAGAAGTGGGCTCATTCATTGTAATATGTACCCTTGAACATATGAAATAAATTGATTTTCTCGTCCTGAATTCTTCTTCTCGAAACCCCTTTTTCTTTCTCGTTCCTTTTCTTCTTCAATTGTTTGTTGTTAAATTGTTATGTTCATAAGTTAGTTTTACTAGTTGCTCATACATACATGGATAAAAATTAGACATCGTTTCAGGTTTGCTTGATCCTAGATTGAATCCGAGAAGTTCATCTGCCTTCATATTCACAACTATTACTATTTGTGGTAAATAAAGCCGCAGTTGAAAGGAATACACAGATGAGAACTATTGTGGTACCTGAAAATACAAGTTCCTGTGGTAACTTTCAGTTGGCGGCATAAGGGCATCAACATATAAGTGTTTGTCAATCCTCCAAACTCTTAAATAGTTTAAAACCTCTGACAACTCATCAAGTGCCTTGTGTGTTGATTTATCTGCATTAACCACAAATAAATTCTCTCTTCACAAGCACCAACAAAATAATATGTAAAATAACAAGTAAAAGAAAATCAGGGCAACTTACCAGCAGGGAGGGCACCTCTTAATCTGGGAAGTGCATGATCTGCAGTTCCACAGAATCTCAATCCTACGGTCTGTAATCTATTTACAGCAGCTTCAGAAAGATTGAGTTCCTGGATAGAATTCCAATAAGTAACTATTAGAAGCGTGTTACTGACATCTTTGATAAGCTCGCTATCAAATATTCATGTCTAAATATGAACTTGATCATTTGATCAGTGTACATCCCACCACAGTATTTTGGCAATCTATAAACACAAGAAGTTACAATTCTAACCAAAAAAATTCAGATTTTCACTTAATGGCATTAATTATGCCTTGTATGCCAAGAAGCATGAAGCCAATATGAAAAGAATAAGGGTCCCAACATTCAAGCACATTCCATGCTATTCATTAAAAGACCACACCAGAGCAATTAAATGTGTTTTTCGGGTTTTAATTAAATTTCAGAGCCGGCTCCCGCTGAATGGGAGAAATATCAAATTTCTCTGCATTATTATGCTTTTATTTTTGTAATATCATCTGGATAAACCTTTTAAATCCATTTTATTTTTAAATTAATGTTGGAGAGGGAAAAATTAATTTGTCCACTTTACCATTTTCTGCCCCCCACCACAAACACACAGAAAATCAGTAGGCATATTGATTGAAACTGGAATCTCATAGGCACCACATTGAGGGTGGCAATTTCCATCACGCTATCCAAAAGGCTTCAGAGTTCCCAAGGTTTAGGAAATATATGTACATAGTTTTGCTCAGTAATGTTCACAATTATAACATAGAATTCTTATCTACCATAAATTCCTACAGTGCTCTGAACATAACCTCCATATATTTAGGATGCCTATCTTCATTATACAACATGGGAAGCGAGAGATTACCAAAGAAGTTCAGTTAAAATACATCATGAACTAAAGAACATAACACTTCACCATAAACAAATTTATGAAAGATTGTAAAGCTACATTGGACTGATTTCCAACATTCATGAATTTCCAATCTGTTCTTTCTTGAATGTTTTGTGGCAATATAGATAAATTTGTTAGTTTTCAACAGTTTGCAGCTTGCTGCATCGTTTGCATCCCAACTAATTCTGAAATCATACAAACGTTTTAATAAGGCTTGTGGTCTCTTACAGCTATGATTATAAATACCCAGAAAATGAAAACTTAGCCTTCGTTGGTGTAAAATGATGGATCAAAAGAGAAGTAACAGAAACCCAACAGTGACTCTGTTTCTTTGAGTAAATAGCTTTCAGTTTTCTCATACCTGTCGAAGTTGTCGCCTTATGACCACCCATTTTGACTTCCTTTCAGATGACTGAGGACGCAAAGAACCCAATAGAGAGAGAAGCTTCATGAAGGATGATGAAATTGTCAAAAATGAATATATGCACATTCATGTAAAAAGCCACTGACAAATTAATTTGAAGTCATACATCTGATACTTTCTGTCTATGCTCTGGTTTGATTCCAGTCCAAGACCATATTGCTTCCAGCAGATCCCCATGATTCAAATGAATATCACAGGATTCTGATTGGAAAAATCGAGTGACAATGTCCACTGTAGCCTGTAAGTTGGAAGGCACAATATAATTTTCCATCCGCCAGAGCTAAACTATACACAGTGCATAGCCTATGCAAATTGATCAATGCTATGCATACATCCCAATCGAAATATTAGAAGCTTTAAAAGTTAATTTTAGATATTTAATTTAAACAAAATATTGTTTCTCGGACCTATTGAAAAGCTAACAAGCCCTCGAATACATAGGATTTTCATTCTGACCACTATGATTCAATATGTTTCTTAAACACTTTTAGGATTCCAGTTTTGACCACCAATTTCATGATCTATGTTTAAGAAAGTAATTGGACCACAAAATTTGAGTTTTATGGAACTTCCACATAGTCGACGTGGTTAAAATTCTTACTATGTTTACAATATATAGTCCTAATGTACACAAACAGATTTTTACGCAGAAGATTTTAGATAATCATATTTGGAATAAATAATTGCTGTTATCACTAGAAAATATTAAACTTCATCCTGTGTTCCTTCAGCTGGTAAAATTAATATATTGATCTCTGCAATAAACCATATATTTTCCCTCTAATCGCAGATAGAAACAATAGAAAAATAAGAATATTTTCCAATATAACAGAAAAATGGAGATATATAATGGAATTTATGTATCTCCAGATTTCTTTAAGGAAATACTGCAAAAAGATGTCACCCACCAAAACCGATATGCTTTTTGAGGATCATGGAGATCAAGATAAAAATGTCAATTGTATGTAGGGATTTACTACACATGCAAAGGTACATGGATTAGTTCTTTTTTTTAAGGGTTTTCTTCAAGATGGTGGCTTGTAGGAAGTGTGGCAGCAGGTATCCTGCTAGGCTAGAGAGAGAGAAGGCAAATGTGTATAGAATTTATTTGTGTGCATCTTTTATGGAGCACAATTTTGGGCATACTTTGCCCTTCCAAAGAAATATCGTAGTTGACTGGAAAACTGATTTCCAATAATACCTATATTTTCTCATAATTGGATCCATAAACGTTCTAGATGATTTCATTTTTATAACTAATTGCGTTTTTCTCCATTTTGTCCCCAGAAAGTGACATAATGGAACATACAGTTTCATGGTAAAACTTTAAACATTAGATGAAATTCTATCTAATACTTGCATGTTAATACACCTTTTATTGTAGTACTACAATCATCCTTTCTTTTTCCCAAATGATTTAGAATTTTTAGATAGAAATTATGGTAGTTGACTTTCTACAGAATAACATGTTTGAGAAAAAGGAATGTGGGTTGTGCCACCTATATACATCTACAGAGAAAAGAAAGAAAGGAGGAAAAAAGGAGAACGTCGCTTTGTTAGTACTACAAGGCATTGGAATTCTAATGTCAAAGCAGTTAGTCCTAATGAGTTTATAGATATCAATTGGTACACAACGTTGAACAACACTTAAACAATCAAAATTCCGACTCGAGAATTGGTTGTGACGAAAAGCACATAATCATCAAGTATAAAAAAAAATGATTCAAAACAATTGATAAAATTGAATGGAAATCAATTCTAATGAACGTCATAATTCTTTTAATTGGGGGGAGGAAAGGGTTCTAGGTCTGTAGCTTGAGGGTGTGGATTAAAAACTACAGACAAGAACACAGTACCTTTATGACCTCTGCTTCTGTCAATGTTGCTGCTCCTCCAATGATATCAAAATCCCCCTACAAACAAGGGAAGTTTGTTTATATTAAGTCAATCAAAATACAATTACAAAAAAAAAATAAAAAAATAAAAAATGCAATAAACCTGGAGGTACCGATTCGGTGGTGAACGACCAATTGCTCTTCGGTGTACATATGATATTTCATAACGTTTGAAAAACAATTTCTGCGCAGGAAACAGTAAATTCTTAATCAATGGTAAAAAGGCTTCATATAACCATTTTTTCCCAAGGCCCTACAATAGGCAACACAAATACTTCATGTCAACTGACAATGTTTTAATACATGTAGTGACAAAAACAACAATCTAGGCCTCCAAATAATATTGAGTCGGTTACATGAATCCATTTTTCCACTTTACTCAACTCATTGCTCCATCTACTGAAATGCCCAATTAAATCAAATCTTTTTCACGTCAGGCCATCATTTTATAATCTTTTTGAACAGCATCAAGTTGTTCTTGCTATAAGAAGCTTCGTTAAGTGGCTAGCCATCCACATCTTAATTCCTTTGATTATCCTCTACTGGTGTCACCGAAACTTGCTTGGTCCTTGGTAGTATGGCCATGCACTAAGTAGCATTTATTATAGGAGTCTAACAACAGTTCTGTATAACTTGTCTTTGAACATAAGAGTATGTGCCCATCACATTTAATCATATGTATTAAAATGCTTATAAGAAAAGAATTATACAGAGAACAAAGAAGTTGGTTTACCAATTTAACACAAAGTAGCAGTTAATCATAAAAAAAGAGGTCAGTTGTACAAATTGTCGTTCCCTTTATTAAACTTCAAACTCGTCTCTATCACTTTTACAATTTAAGCAGTTCTCATGCTTGATTGCTGGAGCAGTTTATCGATTTAAGCATTTAAAATTTATCGAACATCAATTTTATGAGTCATTGGCAAGTCCACAAAGCCATGAAATCTAGTATTCGACATTCTTAATATTTTTAATTAAGAAACACGTGTTAATAATTTCACTAAAAGTGAGAACTGTAAAAATATTTAATGTAAGTTGTGCTCGAGATGTATGGTAACATTGAACAACTAAAGCTGACGACACCTTCAGTTGTTCATCTGGCCAATACTGCAACTTGAGCTAAATTACAATTATACAGCAATCCTCAAATGGAAAGTAGTATACTGCCTCTCTGGTATTGAAACTAAAGGTGTAATTTAAACTGACCACAGAGAACATACACTAGATTACAACAATTGGCAATAGTTGGGATTTCTATGCTCTAAGAATATGTGATAGCAACGCATTAAGCACTTGGCAATTTTAGGATATATGCTTCCATAATGTGCGATTGAACTTTGAAAGAACATATTATTCCACTAAATCAATACCTGGTTTGTAATAGCCCATTTGATGAATGGAAAGCGTAGCTCGTGGCAAAGCTCGACCATATCTCCTCCAGGAGTCAATAGCTTGACAGTATTTCTTAACAAAGGAACAGAGTAAGCAGACAGCCCAAATATGTTAACGTTAAATGCACGTCAGCCAAAATAGGTAGAATGAAAAAATAATGATAGCAAGAGAGTAAAAGGAAGTTAATTCAGAGTGAAACCTGTTAAGCTGCAGACGTTCATCCAGCATTCTCATTGGTATGATCTCCAAATGTCTTGCACAATGCTGTCGAAAAACTTCCGTAGCAACCTCAACAACCTGATCACGATTAGCAGTGCAAACATCCGAGAAAAGAATAGATGAAGTATCCTGCCCAACCAATTTTGGTCTTCCAACACTCTCATGAATGCCCTTTGCACTTAACATATCCTCATCAAAAATAGCATTCACAATTTTTTCATAAATACTGGTGTCTTCTGAACTATGAATTGTTCGTAACATATCTGCATGTACAAAAAACCAAAAAAACTTACTCAAATCATGAGATAAAACTATCAGTACTAGGTATCTCTTGCACATTACATGCATTAGGGAAAATGATACTTCCACTGTGGTCACACTAAACACGATTGATCAGGGAATGAGCTCACCAAGTATCAAGGAATTAGAGACTTATGTTGAGCTACCAAATAGATGGGGGATCTAAAAAAAATAGAGACAAACAGGAATGGTTCTCAATCTGTCTTTTGCACATCGGGAAAGAGCGTCTAACAGTAGCACCTAACACTATCTTTCACGTATCATGGATGAATGGCTGCTTTCATCACAAAGAGGCCTTACACTTTGAATAGCACTTGCTAAAGTGAGAAGAAGATAAACTTCATTGAAGGTGAGGAAGGAAGTAAGATATTTACACTTGTGTATATTCCCAAACTATGTATAGTCCACGATCCAATTTTAAGGAAATGATATCAGAAGTTCTAAATAAAAATCTCAATTACTTACTGTCTAACATATCATACTCCATTCTCGGAGGGAAAGCATGTTGAAGAAGCTCTGTGGCTGATGGACGGTCCGATGGACTTGCAGACATCAAGCGCCGTAACAAGGATGCCTGTTCTGGAAATTCAGCAACCCAGTCAGCAGGAAGCTCTCCCTTTTGTTTCAGATCTGAAAGGACAACATGTCTCTCCATGGCTGTGTCAAATGGATGCCACAGCTCAAAGAAAACAACTGCTAAGCTGTACATGTCGGCCTACAAATCATTATAGCATAATAAGAGAATACGTTAGCAGCAGTTGCCATGGAAACCCAGTAGTGCACTTGAATCCATAAAAGATTGACCTTCTCATCAATCTTTGGCCACCCTTGCTCTATTTCTGGTGCAGTATAGAAATAGGTGCCAACTTGGCCAGTTCTATCAACTGAGACTCCAACCATTTCTCCAGCATCTGCATCCTGGTCCAGCTGTTCCAGTTTCAAGAACTTGGCTGAAAATGAAAAAGAAAACCCAAAAATAAGTTATTGTTCACCATCCTCAAGAAAATTGAGACAACAATCTAAAATATTTACCAAATTTTGAGGTTTAAATTATAGTTGGAAAATAAAGTGACAAAATTGTTTTGACCAAAAGAAAGGAGATTGTGATATCTTATAATTCACTATATTTTGCAAAATGGTTCCCAGAATCATGTCCCATCTCATCCATATGAGGTGTACATGCATTTCTTGTCAGACATCTCAATCTTGCCTTCACCACATGAAAAAATACAAAGTTTACAATGAGAGTATGTTCTCATTATCAAGGTAATTTTGCAGAGAGGATGAGTCACAAAACCCCCACCTCCCTGTAACTGAAATATAAAGAAAGATCTCCATGTTGAAAACTTTCATTTGTAACATTCAAGACCAATTAGACTGCATAACTATTCTGCCGAACACAAAAACTTTGGTGGATCAGTTAATTAGTTCTATAAAAGTTTGTAAGGTGTCAAATCTGTTCACACTATCATCTTTAAAGACTCGATGACTTTCAAACATTTCACATGGCTTTGGTACTTCAAATATAACATCGGGATTCTCTTTTGATGAACTTATATTAAAGCAACATTTAGAAGACAGATGACAAAATGGCAAGAATCTTTTCCACCACGAGGAAATAAAATAGACTCACAATAAAGCAGTTCAATAGACAAGTTGAACAAAAGTCGTCTTACCAAGACCAAAATCCCCAATCTTAATATCATTACGAGCACCAAAAAAGATGTTGTTGGGAGTCAAATCGCGATGAATGATTCCCTGTCCATGTATGTGTGCCAGCCCTTCTACAATTTGATGAAAGAGATGCCATGCGAGTTCTTTGTCAAGATTATTATAGGATTCAAACATTTGCCTCAAAGTCCTTCACACAATTAGATTAACTAAATAAGTCAACAACAAACATCAACACATGTCAAAGCAGTATGAAATAGTATAGCCCAATAGCAGTATAAAATATATTGAAATATAGTGAGATGCACGAGGATGTTAATAGTTATAAATTGAAACAGGCAGTCCCTAATATACTTTTTTATCTACTAGAACCAGAACACTAAAAAGATATAATACAAACAGTGACACATCTTTCAGTTTTATCTACATTAGAGTACCAACTAAAATACCAGATTTTGTTATTCCAACTACCACAGTTTCTTGAAAAGATTTCATAACAAAAGATCCCCAATAACAGAGGCATTCCCAGAAATGGAAAATAGTCTTGTGTACAATTTTAATGCACTGGTGCAATGCAAAAACCGGCAGTCTTGAGTTCCAAATATCTTCAGGCACAAGAAAACCTTCTATATAAAACTGAGAAAATTACAAAAGAATTACTCAAGAGAATTGCATTTTCAGATCCATTTATATCAAAAAAAAACAAGTAATTAGAAACACACAAATGTATATAATTTAATCAGAAGGCATTTTCAGTTTTTCTTTCTAATTATATGGGAAAAGGAGTCAGAGGTAGATGAAGTAGATAACGAAGTTGACCTTGGGCAATATTCCATTTGAATATAGAGATAAGTAGAGTCAAGTTTATTCTCATGTCCAAATTCTGATGAACTTGTGTTATTGTAGCTGAAACTAGAGCTCCCGCCAGTTTTGGAACCCCAAGAGACATCACCGTGGCTTCCAACAATTCCTGTCTCAAACCATGCCTGAAATATATAAAATATTACATTACTTCAGCACAATTAATCACTAGAGGAAGGCCATGAAACATAAGAAATCTTTCACGTAAGAGGGCTGATAACATTATTCATAATTTTTTGGGTAAATTATAGTGACTATAAAGAGCCCCCTAACAACCAAAAAAAAACATATCAAGTTAAATTATATCCATGGAGTATAATACCTGGTAATAACGTACAACATGTTGGTGTTGCAACCGAGAAAGTGTAGCTACTTCCCTGAAAATCAAAAAAATTATAAAGCTCAAAACAAATTTCTACAGAAAATACTTAAGGAAATGAGAAACAAGACCACAGATAAGACGAACATGCAATGCCAACATGTAAAAATAGACAAGTTTCGAATAAATAAATAAAAAAAAAAAGGATCCTGATGGTGATTTCATGGGACTGTGAAATAGGGAAACTAAGAAAAGCAAACTATTGGTGGCATCTATGTATTAGATATTAAATCTGCAGAGAGAAGAAGTTATACACCAATTCAAAAACAGAAGCAGTAATAGAAGAAATATTTCTTATAGAAAAATCAGAAACAGGTTATTTTTCCATAGAAACAGAGGTTCTATTAAAAATTAAAATATATTGAAGGATAGTCTTACACGTGGCTTCAAGTAAGCTCATAGGGTGGACAAACTACAAATCAATAGATTTCTAGCTATAATACCCTCTGTGTCTCCCGCCACCCACCCCAAAAAAATAAAATAAAAAACAACCAACAGACACAGAAAACCATTAAAAAAAAACATGAGAAGAAAACTGACTGATACCCTGGGAGAGAGGGTAGGGGGAATTAACAGCAATTAATACTAAAATCAACTTCTGCTAGGAAACCAAATTACCTCTAATCTCGCAATATATCCACATCCAACCTGTTAAAAACATGTATGTTCAAAGTAACATGATAGAACAACAATTAATAAAAACTTGTCTTTAACCTAATTTAACCATCTTCTGTCCACAGTATGTGTAATAATCCTAATAGCAACCAACGAAACGCAGATAATAACTACAGAGATCATAGATTGTCGTTAAACCTCAAGATACGGTCATTCACAGGGAGGCTCTTGTCTTTCAACCGAATCTTCTTCACAGCATACTGCCTACCATCTAGCTTGTTCTTGCAGAGAACAACATGACCAAATCCTCCATGACCTGTTACCAGAAAAGATTCATATCATATGCTCATAAATTTATCTATTGGTGCGAAATGGAATCAAAGATCAAAAAGAACAAAAAGCACATAAGAATCTAGTGAAAGCCTTCATGAGAACAGAATATGACATCACAAAACACCCTAGAAAGTGCACCAATAAGCCATCTTATTTACAAGTAAAAGAAAATACGGACAGCACATCCATGCACACATGCAGAAGGTAGATGACAAATAAGATTCCAATGAAATCTGATGGAATGTAATTTAACTGTGGAACCAGTTCATAGGAAGCCAAGGGTTTCTAAAAAGAATGATGGAAGGCTCCATAAATTCAAAATGGATAGAGTAGCTTTGTCCTAAAATTGGCATGTCACGGTTGATTAAAGGAATGCTTCCAGGATTTCACATCTATAGAGATATACCCAATCAATGGTCAAAACAGCAGTAAAAATTATCTTACTAATTAGCATCTGAATTTTATTATGTAATGAAACAGAGGTTTTCCAAATAATAAATATATGGGTACAGTAACCAGAGGACATGCAGACCACTATTTGTGCAGTAAGGTGGTTTCAGTTTAATACTTCTTTAAAAGATACTACTGAATGTCGTGTCAATGTTTTATATTTTCGTTTACTGCACAAAATTTCTAGCAATTTTACGAGGTGAACAATCGGCAAGACAAAATGTTAAGGATATCAGCAAAAACAGAATTTTGATCTTGTTAAAATATTTTATGGATTAATGGGATTGCAACAAGTAAGAGTTGCTATCCATTATGCCCTACATTACACATTTCGCCACATTCTAGAACATGTGTAAACCACTTCAGAATTCATTATGCCTAAACAAAAAATAAAAAAGCAAACTCTTGAGCAGTGAAAATGGCAGAAAATGTCAATACACCAGTATATGTCTGAATTTCTCTTGAAAATAACAGAAGTACCATTTAGCCGGATGTGCAAATGAAACACAAAAGACAAACGAATGTACTCATACCAAGGGGTTGAAGCTCCTCAAAATCATTTAAATAACGGGAACTTGGAATAGAAGAACTATGTTCTTCAAAATCAGATGCCATTGTCCAAAACTTAGAGATCTTAGATGAAACCTATTGAACAAGATTAGAAAAGAGAGGGATAATTAGTTAAGGGACATCGAGCATGCTTGGTAGGCAAAACATTGCAGAGGCAAAATCACATTTGACTTACAATATGCTTCCCAAAAATACGATTGAGAGCCTTGTCAAAGACTGCAGATGGTTTTATGGCCAAATCTCGTACAGCTTCTGAAACAATCTGAAAAATAAGAATTTAGCAGCCAGAATGTTATATCTGGTCAAGATATAAGTCGAACTAAAACAAGTCAAATGAAACGCGAGAATTACATACTCCTAAGTTCTGGAGCTCTGATGTTATTTCTGGCAAAGCATCAGCAAATGGTCCTTTAGGAGCACAAGCAACGCGAAGCAAGTGGGCCTAAAGGAAGTAAAACTTAGCATTTTACAATTTATTTTTACAAAAATCAAAATTAGTGAGGTTAGATTAGAAAATCACCAGGATCAAATCTCTTGCCACAGTCTGAGATGGTTGGTCATGAACCACAGACTCGAAGGATAATGATTCTGAAGATTCACTATACATATCTTCATTATCGGTTTCTATTTGATTTCCTTCCACAAAAATATCCTGTAAAAAGCTCAAAATTTTCATGTATTCTGGAGAAGACAAGCCTCCAGTCAAATGCATGATAAGCATCCCAACTCAAACACTAGGTTAATCCGACACTTCATTTACCATGCCTTACCCATGTCTTACACCACAAAACAATACTTGACACTAAATGACATATGTGTTCAGTCCTAAAATCAATATCTAAATCATACTACACTTACAAAATGTAGAAAGATGCATTTCTGCAAGAAGTTTGTACAGATGGTACAGGAACTAATATTCTTTTGTTAATGAATTTCCTATGCATATAAAGTATCAATCGAAAGGAGAAATATTCCAAAGTTACCTTGAAATCGCCAAGAGCGTCATTTCCATCTGATTCATCAGAAATCTTTCTACTCGAATTGGTACTTCGTGTCTCATCTTCACTTTCTTCTTCAAGAGGATCTAGTCTTGACGAAGGTTTATGTAAAGATTCGGCCTTTAAATTCTCAACCATTGCCGGTTTCACATTCGGGTCCACCTTATCTACATTATCATTTCCCTGTTTGGAACCTTCTGGTGTATGCGGATGTACTATTTGAGTACTGTCTTCCATTCCCAGGTTCCAATTCCATGATTCTCCAGAACCACTGAAAAGATCTACATGACTATAAATAAAAGGTCCTCTAAAAGAGTTGATCTTGCTAGATGAGATTGTAGCATTCTTTTGAGAGAGCTGTCCTTTGTTATCTGTTTCCTGGCACCGGACCTACAAAAGGAAACAATCTATATATAATCAGCTGGTCTTCACTTCTAGTCACACATTAAACCCAGAAAATCCCCAACTCAAAGGACATATATTTGTAGACTATAGTCCAAGCAACGTAGAAAACAAATTGAAACCTTCTCAAACATTCATAAGAACAAAATATAAAATAGCTCAAATTATATCATAAAAGTAAATGCTGCACCTGTAGATGGGAAAGCAGAAAGCAAAAACAAAAACCTGCCAAAAGTCAAGTTTAAGTAAATTTTGTAATGTCACCAGTAATTTATTAAAAACAAAATTATATGTGAAGTAAATCTGTATTCTCAATAGTAATTGTCTAAAAAGAAGACTGTTTAGTAATTATAAATTTAGCGTACCATCTTTTAAATTTGTTATTAAACATTGATGACTGAGTAAAAAACTTGTGGGTACAATTTTCAAGTTTGCAATCATCAATTCAGATTTCGTAGCATGTCGGCATGACGATTTAAATTAAGATCCCATCGATTGTTTCACTTTTCATGATAAGTAAAATCATGCCATTAACTATGCACCAAGGATTGCAGTCGTTCATCACAATATACAAATACTTCCACGAAAAACCATCTTTGTTCAAAATCTCAAAAAAAAAAAGTATGAGCTAGAAAAAATAAGCATTTCAAAAACAATGTCTACTAGTATCCACTTGCATTTATCTCTCACTTCATAATCACATCCAGCCAATAAATGGCTCTATAGACTGACATTCACTGCCTCTTTTGTCTTTGAAATTAAAGCAATTACAGAATATTGAAGCTCCTTCAATATTGTTCATGCTCATAAAAGTACTTCAGCACATGACATTTGATCACACTGTCTGCAGTTCTATAAAAATCGTTGCTCTGAGACCCAGAGTTCAATTGTCCCAGCTGTTTAATCGTGTGCATTATCTAAAAGGCCCAAATTCACATTGTCAAGATGACTTATTTTTATTTTATTGTTATTTCTACTAACAAATCAGATAACTATGACTAGTGATACCTCTAATGATCTACATTCATTTTGGAAAAATTATCATTGATTTCCTCTTCTGTGACTCGTGGTGTGTTTGATGTAGGAAGAGGAACTGAACTCCACTGTTCTTTCCAGAACACTGATGCTTGGGGTTGTGGAGGATTGATGGGGGTTTGAAAGTAATACTCAAGAGTTTCACGCAAGTACAACTAGATCCATTTTATTTCTGGCTACATTCTAATTCATCCAATTTCCAACTCCTAAGTTGGACGACAAATAATATAAACAAGACAAACACAGAGTTGTTTCAACAATAAAACAAGCAGCAACGCTTACAGATTCCTGTGACTGTCCCTGTGGAACTACTTCGGACAAGAATTCTTGAGCAGCCTCTACTAAATTGTAAATCATCACTCGTCCTTCTCGAGCATTCAAACTAGCCTGCAATAATTATAAACTAGCGATTTATGAGCAAAGAAAACAAGTAATTAAAAATATTTGTGTGTATATCTGTGACTATTAATATATAAATTTGGCTAAAGCATCCATCAAAAAACAGACTAGAAATTGGTTTATAAACCAATCAGACTCGCATACTAATCTAGGAGGTATCTAATCAATTCGAAACAAATTTAACACTTCCCACACCTGCAACCTCTACCTGCAAGTTACACCAGTAATACAACCCAGAACAAGGTGCAATTAAGCATAAGGGAAAATCAGAAAGCACAGAGAACCAGATTCAGCGGGGAAATTCATCTCGACTCGTCCCCGAAGCAGTCCAAAGAGCTCCAAAAACAAAAGTTACAAACTATAACTCAGCATCCAACTATTTAAAATCTAAAGAAGATTACAAAGTAGACACAAAACTACCTAGCAGTCTAGCATGTTACCTACGTATGGCACTTCCAGAAGTAGCGAAAGGCAGTAGGCTACCATGAATGGTAATCCTACAGTTACAGAAGCATGGTTCTTTACCTAACCCAATAACTCCAATCAAGTATAAATACAAGTCCTTCACCATGCAAAAAGTAGCAATATTCAAACTTCTATTAAAATTTAACTATATCCATATGGTACTACAGTAAATTCAACTGATATAAGCATTGAAGTGTCTTCTGTCACCCACGCCTCCATTTTTTGGTGGCCAAGAGGTCAATTGGTGTCTTGTCTTCAAGGTTTTGGTGAAGTTGTAGTTCCACGCAATTAAAATGAGGCACCAAATTGATGGTCTCGCTGAAAAGTTTAGTCTAAAGACAACATGAATAATGATGATTACCGCATTGAAGGCCAAGACATCATCAGACAAAACCCATCAGGAGTAGTCCGGGATAAAATAGAGCAATGGAGGGGCCGGGGAAGCAAATGACGCAGGTGAACAATGAGATTCAAGCTCTGTTAGCTTTCCCAATACTAGATGCAACCATAAGAAGATAAGAATGGGGGAACAACATTATCCCTGGTACAGGATGAAATGGAATTGGATGTTCTGATATCAACCCAGCTAATGACTGCCTCAAAAGGAGCACAAAATAAAAATTGAAAAAAAAAAAAAAAGGAAGAAGAAGAAGAAGCTAGATCTGAGGCATCCTCCGTACCACTCCTCAGCCACCGTCTACAATCATCCATGGTAGAGGTTACTCTGCCTTGGAGAGAGTAGATGACTGTAAGGGAGCAAAGAGGAGGGAAAATCTATTGCTAGATGAGAAGGATGGTCGAAGCATCTCTATGGAACTCCAAACATGTAGTTCATGAAGAAGAAACTTTCGGAGATTCAGGTCCTCACAAGTCATGATTAAACGCTGTTAAATTAAAAACAAGTAAATAGGCAAGAAGATTGCCTATATGTATACTTTGAGTGAGTGGGAATTACAATCCACAACAGCAAAAGGGCCAAGCACAAAAAATTCATAGGAATAGAATGTTTCCTAGAAGCCACAAGGAAGATGAAGAGATTTAAGAAGAAAAATCTAAAATTTAAAGGAAAGTCTTTGGGAAGAGAGTATTGCAAAAACTCATAGAAAAACTTAGTTCACCTTCCACTCAGGAAGCTGATATTCCTGACATTGCATTGTAATCAGCAGAAATCACCCTCACGGGCCTAAATAACAAGCAAATGCTCAAACACGAGAGCAAGGGATCACCCAAATCATAGCAGATATCAGATAACATAATCTTCTAAAGTCCAAACCGATGCTATTCTAAGCAACTTCTGCATATAGATTGGCAATCAGTTCAAGACAACAATCATTTGACATCACATTGGGAATCATCCCTCATGAGAGAAATCATCATTGAATAAATCTTAATACATCGGGAACTGCAATGAAGGCTGACTTCTTGTATTGCATAGTAACGACTTGCAAGTTCATTGCTCATTTTGCTCCCACTCAAACAGAAGCAAAATGTGAACATGGAATTTAAACACCTGAATGATCCCATATTCAGGATGAGAGAATTTGTTCTCTTAAAAATTGCTGAATGACTAGCCTTCATCTAAATTAAAGTACATGCCATGAGACACTTCTGTAATAAACAGCCATATGGAAATGAAACACCTTGGTGTGGTTAAAATATCATTTCCCTCTAAAAGGAAATAAAGTAACAATCACACAATACCTGGTCGTGAAGCAAAGATAGAAGGTTGTTAGCATCAGATTTTGACAAGCCTTTCTCTGGCACTATCTGCAACTTTGGTGATTTGAATGGATAACCATGTAAAAATCTGATGAGGCAAGATAATACACTCAGAAGAGAGTTTACATCAAGACAAATTAACAAACAATGACAAAGAAAGTAACAATGACCCACACACCTTACTGAAAGAAGAGCAGAAACATCGGAATCCTCATAACCTGTATCCTTTGAGTATGGCCTATTATCCCATGCATGGAATACTCAGCAAAAGAAAGCATGAAGATAATAGTAGTTTTAAGTTATCATAAGATATGTAACCTGAGATTGATATTTATTTGAGGAGGCGATTCTGAAACAACTTTGCAATCTTCTTGAAATATTGCACCCCTAAAAATTATGTGAATTGTCTCGTCAACCTTATGCTATGAGATTATAAACATTATCATAAAAGTAGCCAGGTGCCACTGCAAAATCATTTGTAGAATCAAAATTATATCTTCATATGTATATATCTGACTTTACATTATACATGCCTGCTCATCAGTGTTAAAATGTATATAAATATCAAATCAGGCCACATAAATTTAATTTCTAACGACTATTTCACTATCAACACCACAATGTTTGCAAAGATGATTTAAGAAACTACCATATCGTTGTTAGAAACAGTGTGGAAAACAACAGCTTTACATGAAACTTGGATAAATTCAACATTATGGGGACAACTAGCTGTGTGATAGCTACATTCTAACACCATAAAACAGAAGGGAGGACTAATGATGCATTAAGAAAATAAAGCACAATGATGAAACTACACAAGTCACATGTTCCTTCTGACACGAGGTCATTCCAATGCTCTGCCTGAAAATTGGGCTTGGACCAGTAACTCCACCAATTCCAGACCTATGTCCATAAATTCAAGTGCTCAAATTTTAAATTTGGTAAAAGGATTTTATTCAACGATCCTTGACCGTGTGCGAACAAGTCAGTCCACAAGAACATGATTACTGCAACTGTCCAATAATAATAATATAAGACTCGATAAAGAAGAATTAATTGACAGGGGATATAACCTTGAGGACAGCATGTGAAGTTACAAGTAAAAAGATGACAAAAAGGTAATTAAAATAGCAATTTCCTCCATCTTCATTTGCATCTGTCAGGGCTTGACTAATAAAAAATCCTGCTGATTTTGTCTACAAAGATGACAAGGAAACTGTCTTCTCCCACATACAAAGGGACTTACATTTTAGATTTCCCCATCATTTCACATGGAAACAAGAATTTGATAACCTGAATACTGTTAAAACCCCAAAATTTGTAGAGAAACGGTTCTTTCAAGAAAGCAAGATGGATAAAACACTAATAACACACATAGCCCTATAATTCCCAACAGAAAGGAATGTGACTTTGTCTTGTTAACCTATGTATATATGACATGGAAAATGCGGGAGAAGACCTTGTGAGGTCATCACACTTGTAACAAGTCAAGTCATAGATATATATATTTTTAAAGACCAAATACAGTGTGACTGCATGAAATAAATTTAGGGTGAAAAGAGAAGGAACTTGTACTTAAGACATGACGGGAAAAGAACGGTTAGCATGAATACACAACAGATATCCTATGAAGGCTTATATCTAGAAGTATGAATGCAAAAAAGGGGAGCAAAGCCGTAAGGAGTTTAAATTACAAATGTAATCTTTTACAAAATTATAGAAGCTCAAATTGAAGTATTGTGCTGAAAGGAGAAGCTATACAAAAAAAGGTAAATAATAGCAAAAGGAGGGTCATTCCTCCATGGAACTTACCAGGATAAAAAAAAAAAGTAAGACCTTTACATGCCTTAGGTCATAGCAATGTAATATACAAGCTAGACTAGCAAAATATAGGGTGCCTCCGCTTATTGAGTAAGGTACAATCACCAGGAATTATGTGAAATCAAGGAGAATATTTTCTCCTTGATCTGGCAGTATGATAACAGATTGCATGATTAATTGTCACAAAAAAACCCAATGCACATTAATTTTTAGTTCTCTCAGTTTCAACCAGCACGACCATAGAACAATCAAATCAGTAGAAAGCCACAGAATTACGCACGCAGACAACGCTAATAGTCCTAGTTTTCACCTGCAGAAGCAGGGTAAAATTGTCAAAGCATGTGGTCAGATACCTTCTCCGGCGAAACACATACTTATAATATGTCTACTTGTTCTTCAGCATGAGTAACTCAAAAACCTAACACCGCTACAACATACTGGTATTGTTGAAGACAGCTCAAACGCAAATAACATAGTATCATAGACAAGAGAAGATCTTGGCCTAAAGTCATGCCGTTACCCATTTATCAAAAACAGCGAAAGCGGCCTATACGTGAAGGGGTGAGTTACAGATAGAATTCGACTACTTACAAAGCGGTGAGTTCCTCTGATAAAAGTTCAGAATTGTCGGGGGCAAGTGAATTTTGATCCTTAGCCTGGACCCTGCGACCTCCTACTCCTCCGCGCTTCTTCTTCTTCTTCGAACTATGCCCCATTCTTGGAATTTGTTTATTCCTGTATCGATATACTGAAAATTTTTACCTCTCCGTGTAGAAATTATTAGCAGTGATATGTTTCAATTCCTTTTTGAGGTTGTAGAGAATTGGGTTTCAATTCAAATGAATCACAAAGTAAAAATGGTATGTACAAATGTATGCCAGTGGCAGTGCGTGTGAAGAGGTTCAGTTGGGCGTGGGGTAAGTTGGGAATTTGAAAAATGGAACAGAGAAGGTGGCGCTGAAAAATGGGCTTTTGGGCTCTTCCAAAACCATCTCCTTACGGCCAAAAATTTTATGATTCCACGATCTAGAGTCCGTTTGGTATCCGATTAAAATCTAATTAAAATTGAAAATATAACCGTTATTGAATCTCACTCGTCTAATAAAAGTCAACAATAACGACTAATTTTTCACTTTTAATCTCTACCAAACGAACTCCTAATTTCGTTCAAGTAACAAATTTTAGTCGATCAATCAAAAAGATCCATAGATTAGGCAAAATCGATGTCAAAAAATTAGGAAAATTTTACATTCCTTTTTGAAATTGAAGACAAATTTTTATTTATAATAGTAACTCATTGCGAACTGCTGTCGAAATAAAGAAACAATACAATTCATCCAAAATTGTTCTGTTCTTAACTTTGAACGTACCTACCATATATCACTAGAGCCATGATATGAGAGTTTATTAAAGTGGTTAGGAGCCAAATTTTCCATAGATTTCACTATACAATCTAGATCAAAATTCTTTCGTATGTCTATTCCTTAGTAAGAAGCCCTCTTAATCATATACCAAATCATTACTATTCAGATTTTCGACCCCCCTGGTTTTGCTTAGGAGTAATCCAACACAATCAATAATGATTAACGAGTTATACTTGACTCCTGTTTGATAGTGTTTGACAGGGATTAAAACAAGATTTTTAACAAATGTTGTCCTTGTTTGAGCCCCATTCTGAGGAAAATTTTCATTTTGGAATAGTAATCTTCTACAAAATGTGTGATTATTAAGAAAAATAGATTTCAATTTACGTATACAATTATCTTATTGAAGAATGTACGATTGAAAATGAATTTTTAAAAAATATTTTTTTGGAATAATGAGCTCAAACAAGGGCTTTAATAAAAACTGATAAAATATGATTATAAAGTTTTGGATCCCATAAAATGTGGTTAAAATTAATTATTGACTTTGATTTAAATTAAAATCGAGATTTTAATTCCTATCAAACAAGTTATATCTTCGTCTAATACACTGCTCATCTCCTCTCAAAAACACCATAATAATGTGCATATTCTACAACCTAAAAAATGACGGTAATAGTCCAGTTAAATATCTCATTTGCTACTGAAATCATGTTCCATCCATCCACACACACACACACACACACACACACAGATGAGTCAATTTGCATTTACACCCTAGGCATGTTGATTACTTGAAATCGAGTCATGGTCATCAGAGTTGGAAATAGTGACTTGTTTTGACTCAGAGACATAAACTATGTACAGGAAACCATATTCATGAACCCCCACCTCAACCCAAACCATTAAAAAGGTAAAACGTAAAAAAGTCACTGCTGAAAATCTTTTTCAGGATTTTACACCTCCCACACATGGCAAGCTAGTAACAAGTTTTCTGTAAATTTTCCTTTGATTTCTGTTTTTATTGACAGAAATGTACTTTTGTCGGACCATCGTGCTCTGTTATGGCCTGTTTTAGCGATGGTGACGGCACATGTGGCATGTAGTTGAATGCCGAGCGTTCATATAGGTACATTTATCGCAAGCCCAACCACTAGAATCGTCTGTGTTCCTGCTTCATGCTCCTGTCCTTTGCCCTTCCAACTTTCACTTTGCTGCTCCCTGCTACGTGTTTTGAGCTTGTCGTCTTACTACAGGCTCCTTGTGGATCAACATCAGAAAGACCATTCTCCAGTGCTCTAAGCAGGTTCTCAAAGTAATTCCGAGTCACACTGTCAGTTAAGAAAAGGGAAACATCAGTAATAAAAATGCACGATATTGTTAGTAATCCCTGCTACATTTTCTGAAACTCAATGCCGTACTTAGCTATGTCAACGAGCCGAAAAACAAAAGCTCAAGCCGAGCCCGAGCTTTTTTAGACCGAGCTTTTTTTGGCCCGAGC
>CAIGRL010288381.1:0-15953 GCA_903798325.1 Fraxinus xanthoxyloides
CCCCAAAGCTCCTTCCCTTTTAAGAACATCTTAAATTGAAATTCTCATATAGAATAACTTAACATATAAGGCATCAACCAGCATAACTTTGTAATATGGAGGATTATAAAATATAATTCAAGCAAAACCAATCCACATAGGAACCAAATTGTAGCACAAATTAGTTGCCACCTAAAATCAGCCCACAAAAAAAATTGCAGGCCCACTCCAATAAGACTCCACACAACTTGGAACTAAATTGCATCCCAAATTAGTTGCCACCTAAAATCAGCTAAAAAAAATTGCAGGCCCACTCCAACAATACTCCTTAAAACACAAAACTTACACGGTAAAAACACAAACCCACATTGGAGGCCCAAAAAGAAACTGAAGCGATGAGCTCCAGAATAGACACCTCAGAGTCACGAGTCGTCGACCAACCAAGAATCGTCCGAAATCATGTCGAGCCCACACGCAAGACGTTGGAATCACGTCGATTGCTCATAGAAAGACGCCAGAAAAGAAACCCAGAAGACACCGAGAGTTTCGCCGATTGCACACACCGAAAATTGTCCATAGAGAATTCGGAGAGTCTCTAATCACCCAAAACCGGATTGTTGACCCTAAAGATGGAGAGCAACTGAATAACAATGGAAGATTCAGCAATTTCTTCTATAGGTATGGCTTTAATACCATGTCAAAGTTTGACCGAATGATTTTCCCGTTTTGGGATCCTTGCATTATATAGATGAATATGTCATGTACATGGTAATATGAACCATAATCTTTGTGATCTCAATCTCATTGACATGGGATGGTATTTTATCGCTTTATCCCTCAATCATCGTTTTCATACAAATCCATGAGATGGTGGAGGGGGAGGAGAGAGAAACTAATTCTGTATTGCTCTTTTCTGTCATCTTTAGAACATAATCACCAGATTTCATAACGGTACTGTCTAGAAAATTGATTTCCTTTATGGATCAACAAGAAAGAATAATTAAGACTGGAATTTTTTTTATCATAATCTTGGTTTCAATTGGATAACAAACAATATTCTTTCAGAGATGGGATGACATTAGCAACATACCATGGTGCGTTTCATTATATGACCCATAAGGTCAAATCGAAATCCGTCAACCTGCAAGACAAACAAATGATTGATATAGATCATAGCAAGGAACCATGTAAAAAAGTCAGTGCTTATAAATTGTGTTGGGTGTGTGCAATAATGACATTTAAAATGGGGTCTGGCATCACATGCTTTTGAGGAGAAGATTGTCTTGATGGGTTAGACCACAAAGGAGATCTCTTGAAACAAGCAGGTTCACATTTTATCAAAGAAGAAGAACATAGAGACAGGCATTCAGGGTTGGAGTTTTGATATACTTGAGCTTTTGTCATCTAGACATGGATTAGCCTTTGCTAGAGAGTAGTAAATGAGCATCCATGTATCGAAAAGAAATATGCGACAATCAATTGTAGCCGGAGATTATTGAAGTTTCAAAGATTCAAGCGCGTCACTTGAAATTTTGATAGTCTTTCACTACAATTGGTGCTCCAGCAAATCAGGCGAAGTTGATCAACGTGTTGGTGGAAGACAGAGGCACGATCTTTTATTCCAAGACATGGTTGTATGACTTGGTTGCAATATTTGAGTGGTGTCAAAGTCTGGACAGTGGTCAAGACTCCATTCCTGTGACATCAGTTTAATTTTGACTGTGGGTCACGTTCAGGAACGTGGACGTTTCCCTAAGTTTAAAAGTTTACTACATAAATTTGGTTATTGCTTTATTTTACTTTTAAGCATGCATATTCCACTGACTTGATCTAGTCAATCAACTAAATTGAAAGTAATCCAACACGTTTCATCACATGTATTGCGTGCATTAATCATTAAACAGTTCAATCGTTACAAAAACTTTCTTTAGCGCTCTAGACAGCTAAATCTAGATTTTTGTTATTTTTATTTTTATTTTTTTTAATCAGACAGTCAAAATTAATGTTTGGACATTCATCTTCATAGTCACATTGAACTTCACGAGGTTTAATAATTTATCCATACAACATATGCAACTCCCCTTCTAAGTTGTTCTATCCTATGTCTAAAGCATGAAATTTTATAACTCAATATACTAATTATATGAATTATAGTAGCCTCAAATAAGTGGTCATAAAGGAGAGAGGGTGCTGAAAAGGTAGAAGAGAGGAACAAACAAACAAATGTGGAAAGAAAAGAGAGAGAGAGAGAAAGAACCAGTATTAATGGTAGAAAAATATTTATGGCTGGTCATGTATTACCGGCTAGACAACTTCCAGCACATTGGATATTTGAGAGTTAAAGTTATTTATAAGCACTTGCTAGGCTAATACTTTGTAGCTTGGATTTAGGCATTTTAACTGGTTATTTAGGATACAATAAATTAACATGTTAGAGTTACAGCATTTTAATGAGAGTTCACAAAACTACATCCCGCCTTTGAGGAGTGGGATTATTTGAGTGATTTATAAGTATTTGACTATCTATTACTTGATAAATTCCTCTTAAATCAATTTAGAGACGTGATTTAGGCTCTGACAATTTATCAGAAATAGAAGTTGGACCCAGTCTGGCTTTGTCTGACATGAACATAAAACATGCATGTTGTAAATCGTTACCTTGAAATTGGTAGCCCAGCACAAAAGATCATCAATAATCAACCGTTCAACCATGAAATGTTCACTGGCTGTATTGTTTGTGCATGTACTGTGCTCAATAAAACCATCAGCATTCCTTCTTAGGTAGTAACCTGGAACAATCTGTAATTAATTTTGTGTCACAATTTAAAATGAAGCATAAATCTTTTTAACAAAAATATAGGATACATGACCTTGTCTAGGACAGAGTTCTCATCATAGGGACCATTTGCATGCAAATGATTGTAAACAACATCAAGCACAACACGAAGGCCTATGGAGTTTAGTGCCTGCAATCAGATGCATAATCTTTTAACAGATAGGAAACATATAATTTTTGGTACGCAGTATTTGAAATGGACTAGATAGTATAATGATCAAGATTTAAACTTCTTCCTTAATGTTGTCCAATTGTGTACAGTCCATCCTACCAAACAAGCCATAAGTTTATACCTGGACCATCTTGCGAAACTCAATTATGCGGCACGAACCATTTGGGTTACTTGCATAGCTTCCTTTGGGGACTCCCCAGAGAACAGGATTATAGCTTTTCAGGCACAATTGGAAAAGAACCATCCCACCAAAAGGGTGTCAGACAAATTAGAACAGAGGAGAAATATATATATATATAGACCATAAGGAGTACAGTATCCCACCCCCAGTTATATCCATCCTCGTTTTGAATGGCTGTAATGCGAGACTGTTGCTCGTCAGAGTCTGGTGGCAATGATTCAAGCATCTTAAAATCTGTTAAAAAGTTTTATATCCTTCAGAGGAATGCCCAAAAATGAAAAGGTTTTCAAAGAAATGGAAAAACATTTCTGTGTAAATCTTGTGTCACTGCAGTATAGAGATCACAAATCAAAAATAAATATCAAAAAGAACAAATAAACATATTAAGGAAAAGAAGGGAGAGGGTGACTGTACAATATTCTAGGTACTTCATATATAGAAAATTTATATTAAAAAAACTCTATCGATTACTTTTACCGAAACAAATATCTACTCAGAAACGTTTGGGTTCCCAACTTACATTAAATCCAATCCACAACTGAAATTTTAAGCAATAATGTCTACATTTTTATGATGCACAGTTCCATCTGCTCTTTAATTGCTCAAATACTTCAATTGATCATGGTTACCAAAGCAGAAAAGTTTTTTTTTTTCTGGAATCCTGAGATATCATGTAAAAGACATTAAATGTTAAATGGCATGCCAAGAGGAGGTGAAATAAATCCAGAAATCTGTTAACTTCACTCTTTTATGTCTTAATATTTCAGTTGTAGATACAAAAAGAATAAATAACAGAAAAAGTAGACACCAAAAGGATTTTTAAGTCATACCAGCATCTTTCCATTTATCCTTCTCGTCGTCAACACCAGCAAACTGAAAGGTTGGCAGAAGATGGACATGCGTTATACCAGCACTGGATAATCTTTTAAGATGAAGCATACCTGCTGTGTCCTTCAAGAAAAAAGTGAACTCTTTCAGGAATAGAACACGAGCAGTTTTGATATGTCCAGTTGCACAATTTTGTGCACTTAAAAAATGAATTCTTCTCAAGTTAGATTTATCATTTTCTTTGGCAATCTGCATGGATAGTCACACTTCCTTTTTTCTTTCCCTTTCCCTATCCCTAGGTACAGGTTCTTTTTACAAATAAATGCAACTAGAAATCAATGAGAACAACTGCTAATATCAGATGTTAGATAGAGTGTTGGTTAACGGATAAATAAGAAGTTCGAAAAATTATAGCGAAAAAAATATGGGAAAATAATAGAAATGATAATAAAGTTTGCAAGAGATTGGTCTAAAGATTACCAGGAAAGTGAAGGCAAGATAACCGCCACGAACATCAGAAGGAATAGTAGTGTCACTGGCACTGCAACATAAAAGCAAATGACATCAAAGCAACATCACGTGCAAATTGCAACAGTGTTGAACCACTTGACCTATAAGCTTAAGGTATTAAATCAGGTCAAATGTTTATCATTTTAAATATTATCTTCAACGGTATTAAATCAGGTCAAATGTTTATCATTTTAAATATTATCTTCAACACACCCACTCATGGCATTTTTCCCCATAAAAGCCTAACATATACACAATTCATTTAAATGGGTGACGGTGAAACTTGAACCCAGGACCTTTGTCTGCTCCTATACCATGTTGAATCACTGGATCGAAAAGCTTAAACTGTTAGATCAATCAAATGTTTATCATTTAAATATTATCTTCAACAAATAGAACACGGTGTTACATTGAAATGTCAAACTTTCAAATCTATGATGTCGAAGGGGTTGCAAAACATTCCCAGGAAACTGGTTAGGAAACACCTTGCAGGAGAAAATGACAGGTGTACAGTTATATTGCTAAACACTTGCTGACTATTAAATTGCAAGCTAATGTTTCATTCATATTCCAAGAACTCTTCCACAAGAACAACTCATACAATCATGAAAGATACTAGTCTATACATTTTTTACTTACTTCAAAGAGTAACTGAAATTATTTCACAAACTTTAAATTGATTCATTATTTACCTGAAATCTCTGACATGCAATTCATAGATGCTGACATCGGAAAAAGAAAGAAGATTGGGTTTTTCGTCTGCCAAATTATCCCATCGTTCAGGTTTCAATGTTCCAGAATCTAGATCGACTAACAGGGTTCGCCTACCGTCAGCTGAGAGCCTGCGAAACAAAAAATATGGATGCTGAACCACCTCACCTAAAGCTTACAATATTAGAGAGGAGGAAAAATTAATTATTTAAATTACATTTTCCACACATCACTTCATGTGCAGGCCAAATTCATTTTCCCAACGAAAGGCCATATGCACAATTTTCATAAATGACTAGCATTTAGACTTGAACCCAGGGCATTTTTCTGCTCTATTAATATTTCGAGCCACCACATCCAAAAAGCTTAAGCTGTTAAAGATGAGAAAAATATTTTATTCTAAAATTATATCTTCAATAATGGCTTTTGCATCGAGTTCATCCAGTAACTTGATAGAGTAACTATTTAATTAACATACCCTCTTGCATATGGATCATTTGCAATACATTTTTCTACACGCAATGTGCTAGGGTGGTAGACGGAGACTTCATAGACATAGTAACAGCCTTCCCAAGTCCTTGGCCCTTTAGCACTCCAGACACCATTGAACTCCTCAAGCTGGACAACTTCTACAGGATGCCCACCTGTTGGATCCCTATAAATAAATGCATGTACCACCTGTTTTTACCATATTACAAAGAATTTGGCAATGATTTTCAGTGAGAAGCCCACAGAATATTGGAAGGAGGAAGAAAACAATAATTAAAAGTATAATGAATTTACTTGTGCAGTAGGTGCCCAAAGATAAAGTGCAACAACGTCATTTGTAAAAATTGAACCAAGTGGACCTTCGTAGGAAAATAGTTCATCAAGGACACCTGGTAACTGCAAACCAGTAACACTGGTGCATTTTCCATCAGCTACATACGTGTAAACATATGCATTAATGAGGAAAGTAGCTAGTTTAAATATACGTAGACAAGTGAGAGAAAATCATTGATTGAACTACAGAAAATATATCTAAGCCACTTCACTCCTATCGTCAAAGTCGTTCCTTTTTTTTTTCCTTTCCTTTTCTTTTTCTTTTTGTCTAAGTTAGAGAAGTCATAGCCAAGACCAAAGAATTTAATTACAAGTTTTATTTAACTTGACAAACTATCATAAGAACACGCGTTACAAATTTTAAGTACGATAGTTGTTCACTATATAGCAAATAACACACATCCTATTCAGAAAGAAAGATACACTGCATGAAAATGCTCAAACTGATTCCAGATACTTATTGCCGATGCTGCACCTTAAACAGGAAACAGGCTTATTGCACTTACAGGTGAAAATAGCAACAGCTAGTTGGTATTTCAGTAAATCTTTGACATCCAGAGCAGGTGGAACTTTGAAAACTTTATAATCTTGAACGTGAGGAAACTTTTCAATTACCTAACACCATAAATAGCCATGAAAATCCATTATGAAGTGAACCAATTGATTCTGTTTCCTTTTTCGATGAAATGAACTTAAGCTATGAGGCAATAATATGAAAGAGAGTAACTGTTTACGTAACATAAGTGTCGTACATGTTCTGGAAGCCTATTAGTGCTTGCTTCAAGCTTAATTTTCACTTCACTGCCTGTTTGCATAAGAGTTTTAAACTTCAATTACAACTGCACAACTAGATAGAGGATCAGTGTTCCCAAATTAAAGAAAAATGACAATTATAAGAAGGCAAAAGTAAGATTAAAAAACCTTGAATTTGATTGTTTGCAACAGATAAAGCCGCATTTTTACTGCCGCACAAATAACATGAACCATCTCCAATATCGACATTCCAAGCAATAATTGATTTACTAACCCAAAATGCTTGAGAGTACAACAAGCTATCCTGCAACTGTTTTATAGTTTAGGTACTATAGTAGCACTGTCTGCGTAGAATTCATTGAAATAACTCAATAAAAGGACATTAAACCTTAAAAACAGCTAATGACAACACATTTTGTTTTCTCCAAAACAGCATAGGGAGCCAGAACACAAGGTCTACTAGTTCTCATACCGAAATTTCCAAACATTTAATTAAAAGGAAAATAACTTTAGCATGCTAAATGTGCTTTCTGGAGTGAAAATTCCCAAAATGGAGGGCGTTTGACATTTCCCTTTTGTTTATTACACACTCCTGATTTCTTATATTCAATTAAAACGAGTAACTTTTTCTAAAATGAAAAAGATAAATAAATAAAAAATAATTGAAACATATAATTGAAAACTCCCACATATATAGGTATTTTCATCTTATTCCGATTTCAAAATTATAAATTTAGTATAGACCAAATCAATGGACCGAATAAAATAAAACACTGGTCTATCAACCGAAAAAAATCCCAGAAGAAAAATGAGAAATTCTTCATAAAAAATAGAGTGAAAGAGTGAGGAACTTGAAGATAAGAAGAGGTGGGGCCCTCATCAATGGTCATGGCTGAGCAGCGAACTGTAGAGGAAGCACTGAGTTTGTGAATATGGCGGGCACCGAGCCGTCGCTGAGTAATACTCGCCGGCAGAAGTTGAGTCGGGAGGTTAATTCGCGTGCACTCTGAAGTCTTGAAAGCAGTGGAAAATGGAGTTAATGAATGCCATAGAGNACTGGTCTATCAACCGAAAAAAATCCCAGAAGAAAAATGAGAAATTCTTCATAAAAAATAGAGTGAAAGAGTGAGGAACTTGAAGATAAGAAGAGGTGGGGCCCTCATCAATGGTCATGGCTGAGCAGCGAACTGTAGAGGGAGCACTGAGTTTGTGAATATGGCGGGCACCGAGCCGTCGCTGAGTAATACTCGCCGGCAGAAGTTGAGTCGGGAGGTTAATTCGCGTGCACTCTGAAGTCTTGAAAGCAGTGGAAAATGGAGTTAATGAATGCCATAGAGCCATGTCAAAATACAGTTATATCAGTTAGGAATCGCTCGCCCTTTCGAGTTTTCAGTTTGATACTTTGCTTTTCAGATCCCCTTTAAGCTACGCCCGTCCCCAATTTTTTGCTTTTTCTCATTTCTTTTGATGTTATTTATACTTTATACCACTCAATTACTTGCCAAACCTCAATTAGGCCCTTGAACTACTTCCTTAAATTACTTTCTTAAACCTTTTTGTAAAGTTTTCAATATAGTCCTCCGTTGAAATGGTTTCACCCCAAATTGGGATTAAAAGAGCTCCAAATTAGAGCTGAATGTATAGAATCTATAATAATGTGGTATGGATAATGTGAACTGTTATTTGCAAGAATATACTTGCGTAGTGACACTTCAATGGCTAAGTCACTTGAATTTTCAATATAGCAATGTTCGGTTTAAATGGCAGACCATTATTTATGTAAATAGAGAAAATCTTAGGCAATGGATGTGATCCAGTTTAAGACAACGAGCGTTTATTATAGAGATTAAATGTCTAATAATGTACAATAACTCTAGAATACTTCAACTATATCGTAATAATGTACAAGCTTCTGCCCCTTTAAAGCTGACATGAACTATGATGTAAGCATGTCTTACCCTAATTATGTCGTAGTCTTGGACGATATGTCCCTTGAATGAGGTGTTACTAGATTCTGGGTGCAAGGCAATGTTGGTTTAATCTCGAGCGTACAAGTTACATGGTGGTGCACGAATATAGTGTGCCTGGAATTGATTGCGGGCATCAATTGTGGTATAGTGTTTGGCACGTGATTTGAGTCTCCAAAGGCAGATGTTTGGCACATGATCGGAAGTTATTTCATGTCTCTAGCAGTCGTAGGCTTTTGGCAGTTGATTGGAAATTGTCATGGATGGCAAAAAAAAAATCCGACAAACTCGATACCTGCGGGCTCCATTCGGGGCAGTGATTATCTGCTTAATGGGGTATTCGGGGAGGGGAATTTTGCCTCAAGACGGTTCGGGGTGGGGACAGGTAACAAGTCCCCCACCCTACCCCCGTTTAATTTTTTTAAATTTTTTAGAGTTCAATACTTTAAATGAAAACTTTTATTAGTTCTAATAGAAAATGACAACTAAAATTATTTGTCTCTATCTAATGAATGTGGACAATACAATAAATTATCAAAAACTTAAAAAAAAAAATTAATTAAATGGGGAGGTTGCCCCGACTTGTTGCCATCCCTAGAAATTGGCTTGATAGCCAGTTTCTAGGCAATTTTGGAGAAATTGGCTTGATAGCCAGTTTCTAGGCAATTTTGGTTCCTTAAACAGTGGGCATCAACTTCATATGATTTTGGTATATTTGAAGTCCATTTAGTATATTACATTGTGGAATGGTATAAGAGTTGGAAGTGATTCTTGCAAGTACAATGTTTTCATCCCTTTCCTTTACATAAATTGGGCCTATATTGTGTTGGCATAATTGTTGGAAATTTGTGTGAGCCGACTGAGGCAAAACTTAGTGTCATCATAGGTAAGTACTAGAAACGAAATTGACCCGGTGACAGTAGACATTTTATGCTCTAGTAGTTTTCTCAAAAAATCTGTTAAAAATCATATTTTGACATGGTTTTCGAAAGTAAAAGTTACTTTCGATATAAAGAAGTTACTTTTTGCTCCTTTTAAATAATTTTTTAAAAATATTTCATCTGAGCACGTGTACTAAAAAGTGAAGGTATAAGCTATCCAAAGCGACTGGTATTGAATTGAAAATATGAGTGTCACATGGGATCTAAGATTGGACAATCGAACTTCATTTGCGTTGGCTCATTATCCAATAGGGAATTGTTCTAAATCTGGTTGACCAACCTATGATACTGGCTAATTGTCCACCTCTACCGTACTCCATTAATTTATTTCTTTTAGTCAGATGCCCAAATGTTTATGGGTTAATCCATTTATACATAATGGATTACCTCCTCTTACATAATGCGCAGGACTCGCGTGTATTTAAAAATTTCGACAATCTGGTCCACATCCTCATTGTGAGTAATAGGTAAAAGATTCGGTATATGTAGCATGTTCCAATCTTTATTAAATCATTCAAGCCAATTGCAAAGTGCATTCAGGTCTTACTGTATAACATTAGACTGTTCAATTAAAAAACTTTAATCTTAATTATTATACAATCTAAGCAATAATTCATGCTAAATATATACTAAGAGTCAAAGGATGCTGCTTTTGTTGTTTTTACATCGAATACAAGGAACAAGTGCCCTGAAGGGAAGTACTTTTACGAGGCAAAGTCTGATGGTATTTATTCCTGTGGACACTATCCTCCGAAAGCTTTGCAGAAAATTCCCGATTGGAACATTACTTGTATATTTGAATGATCTTGTTATGTCAAAGGTTCAGTGCTTGAGAGATTTATGTATTAATAAAACCGAAATCATTAGTTATTTTCTTCATCGAGTCAAGTTCAAGTTAACTACTCTCCCTGTTTTCGAGCATGCACACCACCTATACGAAAAACGAATTTGAAGGAAAAGAAGAGAACAAAAACCATTTCAATTCAGAACTGTGTGAAATTTTAATTTCGAACATTTGTTTCCAAGTCTTGAGACTATTAATTCTAGATCCTGGTATTGACAAGAGAATCTCATCCGAGTTTTCTTGAGACTTGTCGGGTTCTGGAGCGAGTGTGAAGGGCACTGGATCATTCATCACCGGCTCTACCTCATATCTCGACATAAAGGAACATGTTACCTGCTTATTGTTTTGTTTTAACTACATTTCTCGTGCATTACATAGCCTAACAGTTAATTACTTTATTACGTATATATTGCACAGATCAAGATCAACATATTTTACCTTCACAAAACCCTGCATCACAACCATTAAAAAAAAAAAAACTTCGAATTAAAGAATGAAATTTCAAGGGATTAAAGTTTCTCTATTCTCAAAGGAAGCTTCAGTGGGCCGGTGAAAGGTAACCACTAGATTATAGAATCCTAGTTCCTGGATTCGGGAGAGAAAGACTCATTCTTCAAGAAGCCGAGCCTTCAAATTGTGATGACATTAGACAGTGTTATCTCAGTATGATCGATACCATCATTGGATCCTGCAGACAACTTCACGAGCTTAAGAAGACTTCCAGTTGCCAAAATTGCCTTAGAATTTATATCATGCAATGATCTTGCATGCAGAGACCTACTTGCAGCACATGCAGCTTCATACAATTCCTTATCCTTGTCAGGACTCATTAAACAGTGTCCTAAAATCCGTAAAACTGGTTGCAGAAGCTCCCATGGTAGATTAATCCTACCCTTTTTCACTTTATTTTTCTTTTCTAAATTTTCACCTTCAATTTCTTTCCCTTCTGATGAACCGGGGGATTCGAGTTCTGTCCCATCGTGACCAGACCATATTCTGCAAAATTCACAAAAATCAATCTTAGAACCCGCTGGGATATTCGAAATCTTGCTGTAGTATAATTCTAATGCGACGCCGACAATCCTGGCTCTCCGAGTAGACCGAACAGTGCCATGGGGATCTAAACTTGGAGAAATCACAGCCAAATTCAATTCTGTTGCGCTGTTTTTGGATGTTTGTTTGGTTTCATGGTAAATGCTGGAGTGGGAGAGATCAGGAATACTTACAGTCACAGAATGGCCGTTGCGAGAGGTGGTTTCATAGGCGTAGAGAGCCAAAAGGACGGCTTCAAAACCGGCGAGAGGCTTATGGAGGGTGACACGTGAGAGATAAGCACCGGCCATGATTGGAAGAAACCTGAGGACTACTAAGTGGAGATCAGGTTGGGAGGTTTGGAATGTATCGTACAGCCAGCGACACAGGTCGTCATCACCTGCGCCGGAATCAGGTTGGCGGAGCCGCCGCGAGATTTGGTCGGCTGTTTCGGGGTCATGGAGGAGAGAGAAAGCAGGGGTTTCTGATTTAGAAAGAGAAGGTGGAATTGATTGGAGGATTGAGGAGAGAGCTTCGATGGCTATGTGGGCTTGGCTGTATGAATCTTGCCATGTGATGTGAGGTTTGTTTGGGGTGGTGGAATCTTCCGGCGAGGTGGTCGTATCACTGGTGGCGTCGATGGACATAGTGTGCGTATGTGTCTGAAAGAGAGAAATATATATACACAGAGATATAGATAGAAAGAGAGCGAGAAAAGGATGAATGAAAAAGAGAGCTCTCTGAAAATGGCAAGATTAGAATGTCAGCTAAGGAGAAAATGATGGAGTCAAACGTGGATCATCCTTAAAGAAGTTATTTTTGGAGACAAATTCGTAGCTAATTCAAAATTAGTTATTAGTGATTTATTCTGAATTTATTTATCAACCTTTGATCCATTTCATGGTAGTGACTGTTTTCTTTATTTTCCTTCATTAGTTCTTAACTGTAAAGAGTTCGATTTGCATATTTTTTTACTTGAAAACTTCAATCAATTTAACTCTTATCAGAAAATTACGTTTTTTATAACTCAATTTTTACTCGTATAATTTCCAAAATAACTTTAAAATCAATTAGGGTCCATTTGATCGGCAAATGTGGAAAAAATAATTCCAATTCCATGTTAGTTGAAAAGTAAAAATGCACCAAACCTATAGGAATTCATTTTTCATGAAAACAAAGAAAATGCAACTTAAAGTGGTTGTACCTTAGAATTCGATTTCCATTTATACGTTGCAATCAAACAGTCAAAGTATGATTCGTTTTCTTCGAATGTGACATTTTCCATAGAATTTGTTGCAATCAATCGTGACTTTATAGAGATATCACTTTATTGAAAATCAAAGTAACGCCATCGGACCTGAAAATTAAAAGAATCGAAAGTTGGTTCATTTTTTAGCTAATGGTTGAAAATTCAGAGAGGGTTTTTTTTTTCCCTAAATTAACTATGCAAATGTAATGCTAGGTTTTCAATTGGAGGGTTTAGAGTTCTGATTGATTAGATCTCGCGGAAATAATTTTTGGTGCAAAAACGTGGGACTTATGATTAATTGGGAAATCTGAGACGTGACTAAAAATGGATAATTGAATCTACCCGAAATTAGGGATGAGAAAACCACGATGACCGCCAAAGCAAAAAATAAGGAAGGAAACAAATGTTTCAAATAGGCATCGGTTTTTTATTTTTTTATTATTATTATTATTATTTTTTTATTGTTTGGGTGGGACAATGGTCACCCAATTATTCCTTTAGTTTAAGTGGAAATTATATAATTCCAAGTGTTTGAAAATTAAAATTCAAAAATCAGGGACTAAATTTCATTATTCAAAAATCATGTATGAATATAATAATTAAATATCTACCCCCAATTCAATTCCAAATCCTAACCATTTCATTTTATTCTCACCCTCACTCACTTACTCTCCATCTATCTTCTCTCTCTATTCCTTTCCCTCTTCTACGCCGCCGTCGAAACACGCTGTCGGAGACCTACCCCATTTCACTTCAGACGTTGCCACCACGTAAGTAGCACCGAGGCGATCTGTACCACGCAGTGCTGTGGGTGCGAAATCTCCTCTCTCATTCTCACTCTCCTCAACGAGATCTGATGAGTGAGCATCACCGCCGCTATAGTAGCGGCGCTGAAAAATTACTGGGCACAAACCACAACATTCATTCTATAAAATTATTGGGCACAGACCATAGCTTTCATTCTAGTAATGGTAGTGATGTCGCATCGAGAGGTGGTGGTAGTGGTGGTGTTTTTGTTACAAATTGTAAGGCAGTTTAGGTTGTGGTGCAGATGGAGGTGTTGACGATGGCGGCGGTAGCGGTGGCGGACTTGATTATTTGTTGGAGGGGTGATGGATGTGGCGTCATGTGGACCGTGTGGTAGTTTTGGGAGAGGGGTGGATTTTGGCAGGCGACGGTTGTGCAGTGGTGTGGTGGTGGTGTTGCGAAAGGTGATGTGGGTATATTTGTGGTGCTGCAGGCAATGGTGGAGGTCGTGGTGGTGGTGAGGTGGGATGGATGTCTGTGACCAATAATTGGTTAATTTGTAACATGTGATCTAAAAATTGTGATGGTGATGGTCGATTTGGTGTGGTAGTGATGGTCTTGTGGTGCTGGCGACGATCGCAGGGTGAGGGTGGTCTTTAGTGGTGTTGGCGGTGGTATGTGACCTAATTTATTATGTATGTGACCAATTATTTGGTTATCTGTGATCAGTTTTAAACAGTAACCTAAAAATTTGATAACTTATGACTGAAATATATATTGTGACAAACAAATTTAAAAATCTGTGACCGATTCATAATCTGCGATCTGTAATTTTTTTATTTGTGATCAATGAAATAAATTGTGACCTATAAAAATTTTGATTTGTGACATCGAGATAATTTGTGACCAATTAATTTGATAATATGTTACTTGTAGATAAGTCGTGACATGTAATTATGTATATATGACCATTAATTGTATAATTATGACCTGATTAATAAATATTTTTAATTAATTAACTAATACCTGAATTTTGAATTGTTAAACTATCTACTTGACTTTTGAATTAGTGTAAACCATAACTTGAATTTTGAATTTCTCCCGTTTAATGTTTCAGTCCATTAGCACATTTTTTATATAATTAATAATTACAAAATAATAGATACATATATTGTGTATGTAAAGAAATATAGTATACAAAATAATAAGAACCCCATCAACCCGACTAAGCCGGGAATCCCCCACACGATGGGTCTTGCATGGGATCATGTTCGAGAATTTTTCCTCTCTAAATAATTGGATGATGTTGTAAAGTAGAGATATTGACTTCTATATTTTTTTTTTATTGAGAATTAAGTTTCATGAATAATGTTATTTATAATATTGCTGATTTGATAATTTATGTAAAATAATGGAATTGTGCGGTTCAATTTTTATGAGAGCGGGAAAAGGAAGAGATAGTTTCAAGAGAAAGAAAAATACGATGGATAATAAGTTGCAACATCATCAATAATTCATTATCATGATTATATATATGATCACTCAAATTTTATATCTATAGAAAACAACAAGGGCCACAAAGTTTACAATAGTTATGGTAACTAGTGCTGCAGAGATACAGTTGTCCTTCGCTATTTAATATTTACAACAATGACAAATTAATTTACTACACAATGCAGTTACCATATTTTGCAAATCAAATATTTCACTTCTTGTAATTACTTTAGATTATAAAAATATGTTTATTTAGATTCCTTTCAATATTCAAAATCTCATACTTGGTTCCCTAAATCAAATTCAAGTTGCAATAACCAGTGAAAGAAAAAAGACTCGCTAAACAAGAATTACTTCTTAGATTAGAGAGATGCTACTCAAACAGGGGCTATAAACAGGGTTTTAAACAGGGGCTGAGGATTTGAAGTCCAAAAAATGGCAAATTTGAAACTCAAATGTCATATTACAAAAAAAAATAAAAAAAAATACGAGGTTCACGTTGTTAACAATTTTACTCGTACACTAACGTTACATTGTGCATCTGGGGATGATGATCTTGGATTGCATAATCTTACCATAAATAATGATTTTCACGGGAAATTCTGTGAGAGCTATCTTCTAATCACTTAGTTCTCGTGTCATCTTTTTTGGGGTTCAAAGGATGTTGCATTTGATGTTTTCACATCAAGAAAGTAGGAAAGGTGTCATCTAGGTGAAAGCTATTGTGCAGCAAAACCTGATGGTATTTATTTCTCTGGATATACTATCCTCAGGGGCGGAGGGAAGGATACCCCCAGCCCAAAGCAAAATTTTAATAATATTTGGCTAATTGTGTATCATTTTAGTTTTAGACTTGGGTTTATATGAAGTTAATTGAGCTAAAATTA
>CAIGRL010288382.1:0-13175 GCA_903798325.1 Fraxinus xanthoxyloides
GTATTGAATTGAATAAAAATTTTTCGTGAGTTTTTCTCAGATTTGTGAAGTTATTCTTCTTTCTTATAACATTCCGCTACATCAGATTCAATAGATACCATTGCTACTGTAAAGGACTTCTTGAATGACCAATTCAAAATTAATGACCAGGGTCCCCTTCGTTATTTCCTTGGCAATATGAGTTCTAAACATGTTCGAGTTCGCATGGACCAAAACCTGAAACATAGTATAGAGAGTGACACTGCATTGAAGGACACTTCTATCTATCCCATGCTGATTGGGAGATTGCTTTATCTGACTATAACTCATTCAGATATTTGTTATGCGATCAATGCTCTCTGTCAGTTCATGTCCAGCCCCACTTCTACTCATTTGGCTACAGCTTACAAGATTCTTATAGACATCAAAATAGCTCACGGGCAAGGCATTTTCTTCTCTGCTAGTTCCTCTCTTCAATTCCCAACTTATTGTTATTCAAATTGGGCCTCTTGTCCTAATACTTGGCGGTCAATAACAGGCTATTGTATTCTGTTAGCGAGTTTTATTCTCTCTTGGAAATCAAAGATACAATTGGTAGTTTCACGATCCTCAGCTGAGGAAGAATATAGAGCCATGGTAAAAACATGATCGGAGCTTCTACACATTCAAGTTGCTCTAAACTCTTTTTTCATAACTAAGTAGCTCTTCATATTGCTACCAATCCTGTCTTTCATGAGCGCACGAAACATATTGAATTAAATTTTCATCTAATTCGAGATAAAATTGTTGATGGATTTGTGGAAACTTCCCACATCTCTACACCTTTAGCTTGTAGATCTTCTCACCAAAGCTTTACCTTTTCCCGTTCTTACTTTTCATTTGCTCAAGATGGGAATAGTAAATCTATATTCTATCTTGTGGGTGGGGGTATTATAGCACACAAATGTTTTAGGAGTTGGCAATGAAAGTAATGACTTCATACCAAATTCACATGCTGCACGTCATCATCTTGGCTAGGAATACTAGAAACTTCTGATTCCTTTTGTTTTGATTTTTATGCTGAGTTCTACAACTTTCTTTTTCTATTATGCTGATAGAGAACATGTATATATTTATTAGATATCATTCTTTTCTACAGAATTAATTCAATCCAATAATATATACAACAAATTAATTTTCTCTCTTTGCTGCAATACTTCTTCCTTCTTTTCTTACACCTACTTTTCCATGTTATTCTTCCTCTTTTTCTTCTTCTTCTTCTTCTTCTTCTTCTTCTTCTCCTGGTACACTAACTAGACATTTTCACCGTATCTCTCAATCCACACATATAGTTACTTTTTACTATTCAAGCAGACGCGGTAGTGGGAATAATGATTTTGAATTTTAAATGTAGACCACGTATCGTTTATCAAAGTTGTGGCTGTTACTCATCCTCCGAAGCATTTGAATCATCTATTGATATTGCTTCAGGTCAGGGGTAAACCATGAGTTTATCTCTCTTTCTCTCTGCTTTTACTGCCCTTTGTATTTTTCATTTGAGATCATTGAATATAGCTCAACAATTTTGTAGAATGGACAGTGTAGTGATTTATTTTTCCTTATATTGGTCAGTGTTTTATTTGCATCTATATAATCTGGGATATTGTGTGTAGCAATAATTTTGCTATCATAATATTCATTCCTATCCTAAGAAACATTGTAATGAACTTTACAGAATGATTCTTTTAGTCGATTTATTAGGAACAAAGCTTAATCTTTATCTGCCCTCGTTCTCATTATTGGATTAAAGCACGACCATGTTCTTTCCACATTGGGTTATATTTGATTCTTGATTGATTCTACGGGCTTTGTCGATTTTGCTTTTATAAAATTTGATGATGGAGAACATTGGATTCCTCTTCAGCAAGAGAAATATCAATAGAAAACCTGGAAAATTTGCTGTGATGTGGTAGTAGGAAGTCCTTAATCGGTAAAGAACACAAAGAACCTATTTTTACATATTCAAGAATAACAAAATTCCAAACTATGATAGTTTTGGGGAAATTTGCTTGTACCATCTGGTCCAAATGAAATTCCACGCTAATTCTATTCTAGCACTCTCCTTAGTGTGAAAAAGAAAAATGGTAAGGCGAGAGAGACGACTCTGCACCTATATGATATAATGTGCCAATAAGAATCTTTCGAAAATTTGTGTAAACTAATCCACTCATAACTTCAAAGTTCAGGACTAGTGAATCATATATACATGTCATATTATGAATGTACGGCGTACTTTCGAATGTTCAAGTCTCTAATTCAAAATGTTCACATGTACGAGTACAATGTCTCACTAATAGAAATTGAACTGCTTGTAATAAATATAAATCATATCTAAAACAGAAATCAAATCTAGATGCAAACATCTTAATTTAAAATAACTAAAAGCTTAGGATATACATCAACCCAGAATATTAGAATTCACATATTCAGGTTATATACCTGGATCTATTATAAACGATTGTTTACTGTTGCGGAATTACTACGATAATCGATCACGCACAAATGAACAAGAATGAAGGGGTGTGGTTTGTGATCTTCCTCAACAAAATCGCCTTATTTCATCAATGGGGCCGTTGTCTCTCTTCCAGATGGGAAGAAGAGAAACTATGTATAATTTGGTATATCGGGGACCATAACCGAAAAAGTCTTTATATATTACTCAATTAGAGTTCTTATAATCCCCTAATTATAAAAATATTGGTATCTACTCAATTAGCCCATATTTATTAAATAGATAATATAATTGAATTAAATATGTTAACATTAAATAGAAAAATCATTAGTTTTCCTGAACTCCTAAATATTTAGGAAAATCGTCGGTTTTCCTAACAATCTCCCACTTGGCCACTTATTATTCCTAAAACAATTATATTACAAATTTTTCAAGTACGCATCTGTATGCTATTTATCTTTAGACTTCTCATTAAATAATATGATTAATCTTATATATTAATAATGGAACTATCGCGACTTTTATCACAATACAGTCGTGATTAAACCACGATGATCACCATACTAATACACTTAATGACATAGATCAAATATGCATTAGTAGCATGGAAATTACATGAAAAGTAATCTCAGACATGCCTATTTCCAACGGGTCCTTCTTTATTCTTTAGTGAGATCATTCCAAAATCCTTAATGCAACGTGAACATTGCACATAGAAAACACAAGCAAGCTCATAAACAGAATCATAAACAATCAATTTTATTCTGTAGAAAATCAAACAATCTATTGTCTAGAGCAAACATATAGTACATGACTCCCACTAGACCAAGGCATCCACAGAAATAAGGTCAATGTGAGTAGTGTGCTCATAAAAGACCTTAAGCATTAATCCATTGGTTAATGTGTCTGCTAGCATGGAATCTATACCTATATGTTCAATGAAAATCTTTCTATCCTGAACTCTCTCTTTAACAACTAGAAACTTGATATCGATAAACTTCGATTTCACCGAGCTCACGTTATTATTGGAGTAAAGTACTACCGACTTATTGTCACAGTAAATCTTTAATGGATTGTCAATACCATTTACCACTCACAGCCTAGTGACAAAGTTCTGTAGTCATATCCCATGGTTGGATGCCTCCTAACAAGCAATGAATCCTACAGACATGGTTGAAGAAGCTATGAGAGTATGCTTAGCAGATTTCCACGAGATAGCTCCTCCAACCAACACAAAGATGTAGCCTGATGTGGAAAGTCCGCTATCTTGACATCTCGCAAAATCGGAGTCAGAGTACCCGATGACCTCTAATCTGGCCGATCTCTGATAAGTGAGCATGTAGTCTTTTGTTCTCCTCAAATAACATATCATGCATTTAGTTGCCTTCCAATGCTGCATACATGGATCACTCAAATATCTATCCAAAACTCCCACTATAAATGCTATGTCGGGACGAGTAAAAACTAGAGCATACATTAGACTCCCTACTACTAATGCATATGGAGTCTTCTGCATCTCTTTTCTTTAAAGATCATTATTGGGGCACTGTTTAAGACTTAAATTGTCTACTTTAGCAATGGGCATGTCTCTTGGTTTACAATATTTCATGCTGAATATACTCAAAACCTTGTCGATATAGCTCTTTTGTGACAACCCAAGGATACCTCGAGAACGATCTCTCAGTATCTGAATACCTAATACAAAAAAGGCGTCTCCAAGATCTTTCATCTCGAATTTCTTAATCATAAATTTATTGGTTTCGTTCATAAGCCTTTATCGCTACTATCGAGCATAATATCATCGATATAAAATAACAAGAAGATATATTTACTCCCAGTGAACTTGTGATATACACAGTGATCAACAACATTCGCCTCAAAACTGTTTGAAGTGATGACTTGATGGACCTTGTGATACCATTGACGGGAAGCCCGTTTGAGACCATAGATGGATTTCTTCAACTTGCAGGCCATAGACTTTGGATACCCCGACACAAAGTTTTCTAATTGTACCATGCAAATCGTCTCATCAATATCTCCATTAAGAAATGCAGTTTTGACATCTATCTGATGTAGCTCCAGATGAAAATGAGCCACCAGTGCCATTATTGTTCTAAAAGAGGCTTTCAAGATATCGAAGAGAAAGTCTCTTTATAGTCTATGTTTTCCTTTTGAGTAAAACCTTTAGCGACTAGACGAGCATTATATCTCTCGACATTACCCTTTAAATCCCTCTTGGTTTTAAATATCCATTTACAACCAATAGACTCCACACCTTTAGGCAACTCAACGAGATCCCAAACGCCATTGTCTTCCATAGACTTCATCTCATCCTTCATGGCATCAAGTATATATAGATTATCAATCAAATAACCGGAAACAACAAAATTTGAATTTTGATAGAGACTAACTTTATTATTTCCAAATGAACAAGAAAATCCTGATTTGTCCAAACTAGAAATAGAAATTAAATTTCGTCTAAAGGACAGCGCAACAACAGTCTCAAACAAATACAAATAAAACATAGTTTTTAATTGTAATCTGAATGTCCCTATAGCCTCCACTGCAACTTTATTGCCATCGCCCACAAAGATGAATATTTTAGTATTACTTGGTGGTTGGCTCCACAGGCAACCCTGTATAGACATATTTATGTAAATAGTAGCACTAGAATCTACTGACCAAGTATCATTAAGTACAGAAGCTAAATTAACTTCAGAACAAACTAAAGTTATAAGCACACCCTTATTTACACGCCAAACAGCGTACTTGGAACACTCCTTCTTCATTTGTCCCAACTTCTTGCAGAAGTAGTAGGTAAATTCCTCATCCTACTTCTTTTATTTCTTTTGTTTCGAAGGTCCTTCAATAGTATCCTTAGCTCTCTTCCTTTTCTTATTTTGAGAGGCTGACACCAAGTGAACACTCTTAGTCTTATCACAATACTGCCTCTCTTCTTCTTGTCCACAGTGAGATATAAGCTCATTTTGAATTACCCAAAGTATGTAGGAAAAGATATCAAAATCAAGTGCACGAGCAAGTCCTTAGACAGCTCCAACTTAAGTGACTTAAGTTTTGATGTAAGATGATGCATCTCTATGATGTATTCACTTATGTTCCCTTTGCCGTTATACTTCATCACGACGAGTTTAGCCAAAAGGTTACTCGCCTCCAATTTTTTGCTCTTAGCAAAATATTTCTCAATTTCCTAAGGAAACTTCTTGGCACTCACGCTCTCAGTAATAGAGCCCCGAAAAGCTTCTAGAATGGAACGTTTCATGATCATTAAGCACATTCGGTTAGAGCAATTCCACCTCTTAATTTTAACCTCATTGGGATTTTTCGGAGTAGAAGCGGGTCGATTTGAAGGAAGTGCAAGATCTAAATCCATACAACCTAGGACAATCTCCACGGTTTCTTTCCAGACTTTAAAGTTCGTCCCGTTCAGCATCAGGATGTTGTTGACTTGGGCAGAAACGTTAGTAGCAGTAGCAACAGAAACTGGATCGAGAACAAAATAAAGAAGAATAAGACGTGCACAAATAATCCAAATTGGAGATCCATCTCAAGATACCTAGCACAACATTAATTCATAGTCTTTGGACAGAGAAATTAACTATAAGTGGTACTCTCAATACAATGATCAAATACTGACAATCAATTCTGTCAAACAATATCCTTTCTTTGGACCGATTGTTGTTCACATGAAAAGTCTTTATAATTGTCACACATTTATCATCGTAAGTGCGTTGTTATTTGGCCAAACTATGTCTTCATTTGGGCCGAGCATGGTTTACATAAATGACTTCGAGTAAAGAATCTATGTATTTTCAATCAAACTAATCTACACAACAGGGGTTACTTTGGCAACATGTTACTTTGATCAATTTAATTAAAAATACTAGACATCCAAAAGGAATAATCAAAACCAAAGTTTGAATTTATTTTAAACTTTAAACCTTTTTTTATAAATAAAATTTAACAGCCAAAGTCAAAAGTCAACAATCAAAATTCTGGTTTAAATCAACAGTCAACTATAACTGGTCAAAATCGAGTTTTAGGCACTTTTTTCAAGTCCAAATGGGCTTGCCCACAAAATAAGATTTTAGGCCACTCAAATCCAAGCAAATGTGGCCCTCACTTTCTGCCACGTTTAGTGTCCAAAAACTCAACAAACTGAATTAATTAAAAAAAAAAAAAGATACCGTAATTTCCTCCTCTCTTTTTTTCTTTTTAAAAAAATCCTTTCCCAAAATTGAAACTTGATTCAATGGCTGAATGCATCAGGAGCAACCAACAATCATTATATTATGAATCAAAATCCAATTTAGATATTCTTGAATCTTAAATTGATAAGGAAAAAAACGACCTCAATTATTCTTAAACTTTAAGGAATTTCACAAAATCCTAACATTCTATTGGAGAAAAAAAATGATAGAAACACTATATGAATAGAATATCGACAAATTTTAATAAGCTAACAACGATGATCGCTCTGATACCACTTGTAATAAATATAAATCATATGTGAAACTGAAACCAAATCTAGATGCAAACATCCTAGATTAAAATTACCAAAAGTCTAGAATTTACATCATGGCAAAATATTAGGATTCACAGATTTGGGTTATATACGTGGATCCATTATAAATAATTGTTTATTGTTATGGAATTACTACGACAATCAATCATGTACATATGGGTGTGGTTTGTGATCTTTCTCAACCAAATCGCCTTATTTCCTCAATGGGACATTCGTCTCTCTTCCAGATAGAGAGAAGGGAAACTAGGTATAATTTGGTATATAGGGGACCATAACCAAAAATGTCTTCATATATTGTTCAATTAGAGTTCTCATAATCCTCTAATTATAACAATATTGGTATCTACTCAATTAGCACATATTTATTAAATAGTAAATATAATTGAATTAAATATGTTTCCATTAAGTAGAAAAATCATTGGTTTTCCTAACCTCCTAAATATTTAGAAAAACTGTTGGTTTTCCTAACACCCCTATGAACTTTAAGATGTACACGTTTGGAGAAATACTGAACTAAAAATCAATACAATTGCAACTTTGTATAAAGTCAATTGCACAAAGTACAGGCTTGAAAGTTTCAATCATACGAATCCTAATTAAAATGTACGAGTCTTCAATGCATTCAAAATAAATATACGAATCATTGGTGCAAATTATACAACTTAAAACATTCGAATGTATATTCGGCTAACAGAATAGAACTTGTATGAATCGTTTGTCATGTGAAACTTTTTAATCCCTGCATGTAGATTTCTTTATCATTCTATCAAACGACAAATAAAAATGAATTAGTACTCAAAATATCATAAGAAGGGAAGAAATAGTATTGAATGCACTGGATTTAAAAAATCCCGATTGAGGCCCCTCATGATGAGGTGAAGAGATGCCTCAAGACATTGATTATGAGGCAGTTTTTGGAGGCATACAATTTAGTTGATTGAAGCGCATGACTCATGGTACGCTCCCACCTCTTAATTTTCCAAACTTCTTTAATTGCTTTAGGTATCGGCACACAAAAATTTCAAGTTCACCTACCATGGGCTCGCCCAATGCCCGACTAAAACATTATAAAATTTTGTTTCGCAGACCTACTATGGGACACGTAAGACTTACTTTTCGTTATTTTTTAGATTTTTCTCTGGTGTTTTTGTTGACACATTTTAGATTCTTCAATTATGAATTTTGAAGACTGTTTGTGATTTATTATGTTCTTATTTTGTATTTTTAATAATCTTTTGATATTTTTTTGTTTACCCGATTATTACTTTTTAAACATTTATACACAAGTTAGTTTCTTTGTGCATATATGTACATGGATGTTGCAGTTGTGTAGTTGTAATTACTAATTAGTATAATTGTTTAAATTAGATCTAGGGGTGGCAAATTAACAGATTGGCTCAGATGAGTCATGATACTTGTACAAAATTAAGTTACAAAATTGGTTTAGAAAATACGCGTTGGGAACATTTTGGCCAATGGTTTAAAAAACAGTTTTTGAAATCAATAACTTAGATCTTGCCACATCATTTTGTCTATGCGTTTTTGTAAACCACATTTATAAAAGTAGCATAATTGGGCTCAGATATAGGCCGGATGAAAATGGGTTCAGCTAAAATGGGATGGGACCAATCAATTCATTTTCAGGAAGGTTGAAAACGGATTAGGTCAAGAAGTAAACTCGGATTTTTAACTTCAGATTGGATAAATTTAAAGGTAATATGCTTTTAGGCAAAGGTCCCCGTTTGCTTGCCATGCATATTGCATTATTGCATAACGAAATATCACTATTGATCTTCTTCTACCCACGTTGCATTATTTGGTCTGTATGCTTGACACATCACTAGACATGGCTGCCCAATGGCACGTCAAATCCACCTTTTAACTTCCTAATTACTTACACCTAAACAAGTACCCTTTCAACTACTCTAGCAATTAATTTTCTGGATTGAAACTCAGTGGGCACCTTCACTTAAACCAAATCCAACCTGAATAGGTTGGTTATGTCAAACTGTTAATCATTCACCAACTCATCATATTGTATGCAGATCCAGATTGATGGTTTAAAATCCATATTTTCCTGAAATCCAACAGGGGTAGAAATAATTTTTTACTGCCAAAAAAGTGTGCCCGTATGATTGGCACCAAATAACAGCTCAAAATTGGCTTGAATCCGTCCATTGTAGGGGCTTAGATTTCTATTCTTGAAGAAAAAAGATCAAGAGAATCAATTGAAGATGCGATGCATTGAACTCCTCTTGTACATTTCAAAATTTTATAGGTATGCATAGTTGGCATCATAATAGATCAAGTCAATAGTTAAACATAGGGACAAGAGGTCAAATAAGATTTCTAGATATTAATGAGTAAACAAACATAAGCAACTAAAAAATATCATAATATTGTAGTCTACACTTACACTACTAAAAAATAGCTTTTCACCAACGGAAAATTACCTACGGATTAGATCCGTTGGTAATTAGAAACGGATTATCCGTTGGTAAGAGTAATCCAATTTTAACTATGATATTCAGCAAAGGAATTTCCATTGGTAACGGTGATTTCTCTTTACCAACGGATATTCCATACCTCGTATAGTTGTTTAACGTTTGGATGTTTCACCTACGGATATTTACGTAGGTGACATACAGATACTCACCAACAGATTACAACCGTGGTTAATTAGAAATTGATTATCCGTTGGTAAAGGTAATCAACTTTTAACTGCGATATTCAGCAACGGAATTTTCGTTGGTAACAGTGATATCTCTTTACCAACGGATAAACCTCATGTAGTAGTTTAACATTTGCATGTTTCACTTACGGATATTTCCATAGGTGACATTGGTAATCAGAAATGGATTATCCATTGGTAAAAGTAATTCACTTTTAACTACAGTAATTTGCTACGAAATTTCAGTTGGTAACGGTGAAATCTTGTTACCAACAGATATTCTTACATATATCCATAACTTACTTAATTTCCTCAGAGTAATTGCTGCAACTTGTCCCTAGTTCTTGCTCTCCGACTCTTAGGGAAGGCCACAAAAAATCTGTTGTCGAGGTAAATTAATTGAAAATAATAAAGTTGAACTAATCAAAGGTAATGGTAAATAGCTCAAGTATTAATGTATATAATGTTATTTCATTTAACGTTCTAATTTTTTGACAATGAATTAATTTAATTACGAAAATAAAAAAAGATCAATTTAATCACGTGATGATATCCTTTCATTGGGAATTTCGTCTTTAAAATGAAAGCATGTAATAAATATTTCATGAAGTTTGTACTACTATTATATTATTTCGAACAAATATGATATTTTAATTGTAATTAGCAGTTAAGCAAACACTATATCATACAACAGAAGAGTTAAGAAAGCTAGCCCTAGCTTTTATATTATATAACCCATTTTCACATGCCAAATGACAATGGGATGGGGGGTAAGCGCGGTGGCTTTGATGCTGGAGGTTGTGAGATAAAGTCGGTGCATTTGAACTTTGAAGATATACAGACAATAGGATATGAACCAGAAACACTATTTGATACAGAATTGATAGCTGGTGATGTGGGAGGGTGATGATCCTTATTGAATAAAGCTTAAAAGATGACATTTTTTATTTCAACTTTCAATGTTACATGTCCTGTATGGAAAGTTGTCATCTTAATAACTTTTATGCATGTATTGATTGTCTATAAATAGAATCCTACTTTTACCTTCTATTTAAGGTTAATTGAGTTGAGCATTTTTCATCTCCCATTCATACATTGCAATATGTAATGATGATGCATTACCAAGTTTCGCGACTTCGGCCCTATGGAGTCATCTATTCATAAATAGGAACATTTATGGTCATTTTGGTTTCATAGTTCATGGCCTATATGAACTTTTCTATATATTTCTTTTGTAACAGGTGAACAAATAATTTCTCCTGGGGCTAAGCAAGGGTAGCTACCTCTTGCCATACCTCTCTCCAAAAATAATTCAAGTGTTTTAATTGGGTTTTCTATTAGAGGCTAAAACGTTTATTGAAATCTCTAATTGATGCGGACATCACGATTTATTTATCATTTATTTTATTAATTACGTTTTTTATTATTATTGGGCTTGTATTAGTGGGTTGGCCCAAGCCTATTAGGTTTTCGCTATATATTGAGTTTTTTCATTGTTATTAGACAGTTGATGAATATGATNGAAAGAAATTCATGAACATATAGACTATATGAACATTTTTACAAGTCTTCAAAGAAGGAAATGATTCCTGAGAATCTGGTATTTGGAGATTTTCTTCTACCTTTTGATGCGGACAACACGATTTATTTATCGTTTATTTTATTAATTAAGTTATTATTATTGTTGGGCTTGTAGTTGTGGGTTGGCCCAAACCCATCAATTACCTAGGTTTTCACTATTTATATGGTTTTTTTCATTGTAATTTAGACAATTGATTATGATTATGAATTAAAAATTAGCTTGCAGCCGTTTTCTCCCCTCTTCCTCCCCATCTTCTTCCCGGCTTCTTCTTCTCTCCTTCTTCTTCTCTTCATTAGGCTTTTTAATTCTAATTCATCCTAAATTATCATTCGTCCTGCATCAAATTTGGTATTAGAGCTAAAACCTGGTTTTAACAATCAAACTGAACGATTTCCCAGCACATTCTTCAGTCTACAATCGATTTTATTTTTCCCACACCCATACAATTCAGCCATCACCACCACATATAACCCCACCAAATATTTCTAGCGAACACACCCAAAACCATCACTGCAAATCGCAATGCCCGCAACCACTGCTCAAACTGCTAACCACCGTCCAAACTGCTAACCACCAACAAACTGCTCGCTGCAAAAATAAAAAAAAATAGCCATCAACAAAGCTTCACTGCTTCAAGATAGTTTTACTCCCCATCAATCTATACAGCAGCAAACTCCCCAACAAAAAAAATAAAATAAAAAATAAATCCAAATTCCAAAAATCCCCTAAACTTAGTAATTGGCACTAATTTGCACCTTCATTAACCCTCAACCACTCATACTCGACGCCACCGCACCAATCGAACCACGTAATCCTCCCAAATCTGATTATGTCAAACACCAATCACCACCATTTGACAGCCACACTCCATCGCCGTCACTCGCGCGCCGCCACCAACAACCAACAAAAAAAAAACCTCACTGGCAGATTGGCTCGCGCTCCAGTCTTCAAGAAAACTCTCCGACAATTTGCTTCAAGCCATTGTTTAAAAATGCGGTAGTGAGGCCCGCCTCACCATGAGGCGCATGTAGTATGCCTCGAGGCGGTATTTTTGAAGCTAAAAATATGAGGCTTATGTCTCTAAATATGAGGCGCACTCCTCAAGCATCATTTAAAATTTAATTTTTCAATTGTATGAAAAGAAATCAGAAATGTCGTTTCTTAAAAAAGAAAAAGGCCCATTTCAAAATGCATTTTGGGCCCGAACAAAACAATAAAATGAGGTCGCATTACAATTGGTGGATGAGGAAGATGATTTGGAAGAAATTAATAGTAGTGAAGAGGAGGAAGATGATGAAATTAGATTTGATGATGATTCCATTAACGATGCTAGTAATAGTGATGATAGTGCAGACTAGGCTTTTTTATTTTTTAGTTTAAGCTACTTTTTTTCCCATTGTAAATGGAGTGATTTCTAACTTTTGTAATGCTTTTTTATTTTTTTGTTAAACATCTTCTTTCTTTAGGTGAATTATATCTCAATATGCTAATGGTTATATATCCTATTTATTATATGCTCTAACTTTGGTTTTTTTGTATTATTTTATAATTCTTTTACTTAGATTTTTTATTTTTTGTGAGGTTTACGCCTCAATCCGCTTCGATCCTTTCGCATCGTCTCTTAAAGAAAAATCGCCTCAATACTTAGTTTCGTCTTTTTAAACCTTGTTTCAAGCTGATGTAGAGGTCACCACAGCCCTTCCGCAACCACGAGGCCAAAGGCACAAGTTGATTACCACAACTTCCCCCTTTAGGCCTTTGATTACATTTTGTTATTTTGGGCCTTAGTTAATGGCCTAATCATTGAATTTGAACTTTGGTTTGGGTTTTTGTTTAATGTCATTTATCTAGTAATTAGGCCTTGGTTTGGGCCCTTGCTTGTTAATTTGTTTTAGTTTTAAATTTGGGC
>CAIGRL010288443.1:0-20612 GCA_903798325.1 Fraxinus xanthoxyloides
AATTCTATGATGGGTGACCCCCTACGAAGTTTTCTCAGGGAGCGTGCGAGTGAGAACAAAGCATGCTGAAAAAGACCCATATTGGTACAGTGGGGATAGTACGTCGTCGATCTAACGGCCGGAATAGCCTGTTAAGTGGGACCCGGATCGTTACAGTTGAAATGTTTCATAGTCCGTATTTAAGATTGACAGTTAAATTATGTGTTACAATTCAGGTCACATGTTGTGAACAACCAATGGACAGGAAAGGTAAGGGTAAGATAGATCCTACTGATGTAGTCGATTACTCGTACTTTTCTTCAACCCCATCATTTAATTTAGGGCTTTCATCAACTCCATTCACTTCGAGCACAGTGAACCTCACTGACATATTCAAATCTAAAGAAGTACAAAAGCATGTTGATGATTTTATAGTTGGTGTGGTAAAGCAGACTGAAGGTGATGATAAGGATGACGTGACGACAAAGGCCAAAAATCATGAGGATGAGGTATTACAAATCCATTTTCATAACTATTTCTTCATTGATCACTAGCATCTTACATGTCACATGTCTATTTAAATTGACTTCAAACGTGATAAGTCACATATTTGCTCGCACAAGTCACATGTCACAGTTCTGTGTGCACATTAACAGGTCACTAGGTCGCATATGTAGGTGCACAGGTCACAAGTCCCATTGTACAAGTCACATGTTATATATCTGCGTGCACATAATGCAATCTAAGAGCACATGTATGATGTTGTATCTTATGCAGGGATTACCCCCTTCTGCACCATCGTCTAGATTGCCTAGGAAGAGGGCTCCTAGACCCAAAGGGTACTACAATCCCCATACATTACATGCATAGGAAAATAAAGTAAACATTTGGACAATATTGTCATTTTTCAAAACCATGATAAGCCAACGGATGAGGTTAATGTTGTTGCATTTAATAACTGGTACAATAGAGGTTACAAACCAAGAAACAAGTACGTAATGGTCTAATTTATGTAATATGTGATTGTGAACTAATGTACAACTAAATTCGTACTAATTTTTTCTTCATCATTTTTTATTTTCAGGAAAAAAATTAACAACACAGATGATGTCATTCGTCCACCATTTGTCATTGGTTCGGTAACTTTAGGATCCAAAACATGGTAGCATGAGCTTGTATGCTCAGAATCATTTCTTAGCAGCATGATATGTTTCATTTATGAAATGGCACGTTGTACTGGTCACAGATTATATGCATGGGTCACAAATTATACAATTGTATATGCATGTCACAAGTTACATAGTTGTATGCCTTGATCACAAGTTACACAACATGTACAGTTCATTTAATACAATTAGATGTTCACAAGTCACAAATCACATATACATGCACAAGTTACATGTCAAAGACTTATATGCATTGGTCACAGATTTTAGTGCAAAGCTCACATGTCACATTTATGTGCACAAGTCACAGGTTACAAAGTTCTATGCATAGGTCACATGTCACATATTCCTACAAGGTCACAGATTAGTGTACAAATATCACAATTCACAACTAATTCTGCTTAGGTAAAAAATATTAATGCCGATGAAATTTATTTATTTTTTGACAGCACATGTATGTGTGTTTCTATTATCTCCAGTAATTTGTGACAAAAAGTCCGCGTGCCAGATTGAGTGTTACCATGACCGACTCATTGTTCCAGGCGAAGATAAAACCTTGTTTTCCCAATACTTGAAGGACCCGAATATGATAATGACATATTCATATATTGTTGAAGTTGCCACAAGTGGTCAAATAAAATTTAATACGACGGAAGTTGACTATGTGCTGCTGCCAATTCTTCCTACGAATCATGCCCATTGGATGCTTGGTTGTCTGGACATAAGATAACATATACTCTATCTATTCCACTCCAAGTACAAGATGTATCAAGATAAAATGGTGAATGCTGGGATTGAACCATTTGTAAGAATTATTCCTCATTTGATGACTGGTTTGAGCATCTGGAAAAGAACATATGATGATGCTGATGATCTAATGAAGATGACAATATTGGTTGCTGATAACATTCCGCATCAACAGAATGGGTATAGTTGTGACTTATTTTTTGTTTACAAACATAATGTTATACTTACATTCTGATTTGTGATATATTATTACTTGAATTATTTTTAGCCATAATTGCGGCATCTTTGTGATTAAGTATGCAGAATACATGTTTCATAATGACATGAAGCCCATGCCGATGACGTTTGATGCTAGTCGTGCTAGGTTGGACATTGCTACATTACTCTTTAAACATAAGGAGATCAAGAAGCCCAAAAGCTGGTGAGGCCAAAATGAGAGACCATCGAAGTAGAGTGATAGTACAATGTCGGTTTAGCGGCAAGTAGATGTTAAATGCTTTTGAATGTTAGAAACATTGATAGTTCATGGATATTTTCAATCATTTATTGTCAAAGTAACATACATGCATTTCACATTTGTAACAATTTGATTTAGTTGTTACATTCCAAGTTTCACATGTTACAACGACAATTTTTTTTGTCAATAAACAGGTCACAAATATCACAAATTTCGTGATATATTTCTACAAGTGAGAAAAGAATGTATAATATTCATATTTGGTTAGAGATATGAATTTCTTCAAGCCATGTTGTCGAATTCGTAGGTAACATATACCGTGAACACAGAGATGCACATGTCATAAATGATTTTTTCAACATCTCATGTCACAGGTCACTGAATGGAAATGACATATGTTAGAGAATTATCAATTCTTTAGCATTTATAGATAACTATGTTTGGTCACAAATGCTTTAAGTATGTCACAAATAAAATGAAAAATTCATTTATAATAGGTCACAAATGATTTTTAAGTAGTTCACAAATAAAATGAAAAATTCATTTAAAACAGGTCACAAATGTTTTAAGTAGATCACAACTAAATTGAAAAATTATTTTAAAGTAGGTTACAAATGTTTTAAGTAGGTCACAAAAAAAATGAAAAATTCATTTCAACCAAGTCACAAATATTTCAAGTAGGTCACAAATAAAATGAAAAATTCATTTCAAGGTAATTATCATTTTTCAGAGTCACAATTTTCGAATGCAGATGGGATAGAATAAGAGAAGTAATTAATGAAATAATGGGAATTACATCGCGAATAGTTGTACCAATAAATCTCATGTTGGTGTGTTTTGGCTTAACGGAACCAAGTTGGTGCGTGTCCTACGATTGTGTCTACTTCCTTGGCAAAGTCTACATTTCATTATTTCTTTCCCCTCCCAGGACGATCTTTTCCTCTTTTTTGCTGGCCTTCCCAAACTCCTCTTTTGGTTGAGTTAATATGACTATGTTTTCTATTTCTTGGGTTACAGTCCAATCATTTGGATTACCGAGTGGGTATACAGAATCTTGGTATGCATTCATGTATGCTTCTCATGTGTAAATGTATTAACAATAGTTGCTATCACTGCTAAAGTGTAGGACATGGTATCTGATCAACTTGGAGCATCCTATATCTTCATGTACGCTGCTCTATGTTGACAATAAATGTTTAACCCTCATTTGCAACCGAAAATATTGTTTCATTGGCTTGAGAAACCTGCACAGAGAGAAATCAACACGTCAGGTCACAACCAAAAAGTTCAGGTTCATTATTAGGTCACATATATTACATTTCATGTAACATATACAATAGTTATCCTCATATTCTTCAACTTTGTGTTCATTTCTCCAATTAATTTCTCATATTTAGTAGACAATTTCGTGAAAGTTCTATTTGCAAGGTCCCTATTCTTACAGCCCCAAAATTATATAGTTTGTCGCAATGACTCCAACAAAGCCACAATATGATAGTTCTCTGCTGCTTTTGTGACGCATTTACCGATTCCAATATATTAGATGTCGTCGTGGAGTATTTGTTTGCCCGCATGTGGAATCGTAACCACCTTTCTGGTCGAACTTCATTCTACAGAATACAAAACTTGAATAAGAAGTGAGATATACAACAACCGTAATATTATTTAGTGATTGAAACTAATATCTTACCAAGTAATCCCTAATCTTCAAGTTGATTTTGTCTAACTACTGCATATTATACTCGTACTATGTCAATGTGTATGCACACACAGTTGTATTAAATGCTTGAGTTATGTTGTGACCAGATTTTTCGTAATATGATTTCAAGTTTTATAGTAGATGGTATGTGAAAATCCCATGACAAGTTCTTGGATAAACACGTTCAATTGCATTCTTGATACTGTTGTGACGATATGATACAAAGCATAGACCTTTCCTACTTCCATAAGCAGACCTCAAATTTTCGAAAAACTAGATCCAGGATTTAACATTTTTCATTATCTCCAATTCCTATTCCAACTACGAGTACGAATATGCTATTATTCGCATCTTGTGTAGATGTTGTGAATAGTGTACCACCATATTGACCATTCAAGTATGTGCCATCAACAACAATGACAGGTCTACAATGTAACCACACTCTAATTGATGCACAAAGTGACATGAAGCAGTACTTGAATCTATTGTGACTATCAACCTCTACTCCTGTAACCGTTCCAGGATTCGTCAATTCAAGCATATAAAAGTAGCTTGGCAGCTGTTGGGATGACTCTTTAGGATCACCCCCGATCATTTTCAAAGTCTTCTCATGGGATCTCCAAGTTTTAACATAGTTCAAAAAAACTCCGTAGGTATGTAAGATGTCATTATATATATCATTAAAAGTGTATATAGTATGCGATGATGTATAATTATACCTGATGAAAGGGAACACTACGGACGCTGAAACTTGTCTGTGAGATCCAATACTATGTTTGAAGAACATGTGTGACCATCACTAATCTTCCTAATCTTAAAGGGATCTGTTTTCCCCAACGTTGAAGACCTTCATATCCAATTGCACTCATCATGTGAACACTTGATAAAACACTCTTCCTTGTCTGATTGAACAACCAGAAATTCAAACATGTTTTGTATGACATAAAAACATAAACTCAATTTCAAAATCTCATTATTACAAAGCACGTGGCCCTCTTCTACATTTCTCACATCAGAAGCGGATACAATTGTGACCTCATGTTCATTACTCTAACCTATTGGTTCTACTATTGCTTCACACATATCAAATGCTATTTCCTGTAATGAAAATAATCCTCATCCTCTAGATTTTACATTATCAGCAACTGCCTTGACCGCTGGGAAACTAAGATACTGTTGTCTAATTTCTGAATCTATGACCTCAATATCTATGGAAAATTTGGAAGCATCACGATCCATACATTTAAGAGTTATGTACGACAAAACATTATTGTCAGATCTTATTCCGACTGGAGGTAGATCAATGTTTAATCGGTAGTTCATTGTGACCGTCACCTTAGTAGGAACCAAACAAAATTATGTCATTACCGTGTCCTCGAGCTTCACATAATAGCACTTACGATCGAGCAACACCAACGATGATTGTTCTCCATACATAAAGCACACATGCACATAACCCATTTCTGTTTTAATGCACAAGACAATATCGGTGAAAAATAACAGTAAGGCGACAATTCACTCAGATGCAGGTCACAATTAATGATTATATCTTAGATAATAGAGGGTAGTAAATATGTGGAGAAATTATTTGCACGGAACAAAATAGTGGTCATAAAGATACATTTTGGTCACAACAATAAATGTCTGTTTATATACGAAACCATGGTCACATAGGTATGTTCACATTTTCAAATCATAGTCACATATATAAATTTCGGTCACACAGATGTTCTGTGTTGCACTTTATTAATTGACGGGCTCAAGTATTCCATAATATGTGATTGTGACACGTTCACATTAGTACGACAAATTTTGCATCATGTTCACTGCTTTACAGAATAATGGTCACAGAGGTAGATTTTGGTCACCGATGTAATTTTCGGTCAGAATCGAAATCATGGTCACATAGACACATTAAGATCACAGATTCATATCATGGCCACATAGATAAATTTCGGTCACATAGATTCTCTGAGTTGCATTTCATAAAATGGCGGGCTTCGTTACAGAAAATTTAACGTCACAAGAACAATTCTGATCACACATCCACACATGTTACCGACAAACAACGTACCCACAATATGTAATTTTTACCATTTTACAGTTATGAAGAACATATATACCCTGCCAGGCAATTGCGATTGAAATTAATGCAATATAAACCATAATTGTAAGATGAGCACGTACAGTTGTTTACAGAATCTATTGTAGAGTGCAAAGATCGTTTAGCTGAAATGAACTGACTACTTATTTCGATCCTATGAATTCGGATTATTTGTGACCTTGCACAAATAATTTCCAATTTCAGAGAACAATGGCGTCGTTCTGGACTTTTCGACTGTTTCCAGAGGTGACGTTGAGGTGTTTTTAGAGGAATATGTTTTTCACATGGTAACTGAATTCTTTATTTCAGGAGCCATATTTAATCATACCAAATTTAAGTACTTTCTATATATAATATATATTATCTATTATCTATTATATATCATTTAGAACCTGATTTTTGAAAATACAAAGTATATATTGTATATGTGAAATGGTGTATACTAAAAACTTGGGTTATGTATTGTTCCCTTGAAAAAATGAGGTTACAAATGGACCAATGAATTGGGTAGATCAACAAATCATTGGGTTTCATTAATAAAAGTGGCCCAATGTTAAGCATTGGCCCAACAACATCCACAATGGTAATATTATTTTTCCCATAGCTACAGGATTATATTTAGTATATACTTTCACAATTTTAATTTTTTACTTTTCTAAAACATCTCTGAAAAAATTAAGTTTAATGTCTGTATTTTTATTTCTAAAACATTTAATGTCTATGTTTAGTGCTATAATGAAAAAATGAACATAGAATAACATTATTTTCAACAAAATTCTACATCATTCAACAAACCCTTTACCAAATACCTCTCTTGACTGCATCGTAATTACAATATATTCAATCTCAGTAGAAGATAAGGCTAAATTTTTTTGCAACTGTTCCAACACGTGTTATTAATAGTGTACACATAAGCAGATCTAGACTTTCTATTGTCATTATTAATACAAAAATCAAAATCAACAAATCCTGGTAACATAATCTCTTCTTTGAATTTATGAAACGCCAAACCCACATTTGATATTCCTTTAAGATACCTAAGCAGCTATTTCATAACATCTCAATGACCTTCTCCAGAATTGTTCATGAATTTGCTCAGCACACTAATAACATATGCTAAATCTAGTCGTACAAATCATTATTTACATCACAGATCCCACAGAACAGAATTATCATAAGGAGCCTTTATTCATTCTAATCAATTATTTCTTCAGTTTTAGGTGATTGTTTTGATGACAATTTAAAGTGACTGACTAAAGGTAATCTCATATCCTTAGATATGGAAAATCTGTTATCACTTTAGAGAAAAAAGTTAGTAAATATAAAAAATAGCTTGTATATATCTATTTTTATTTTCTTTCTAATATTCCTCTTATAGGTCATAAATCTTTCATTTCAAATTTAAGTTTAAGTCTCTGTTTAATAAAAGCAATCTCAGAACATTTCTACGGGCAAGTAACATATTATCAACATAAATGATAAATTAGAACCACATTTTCCTCTAAAGTTGAAAGCATGGATCACACTCACTTTTTTTAAAATCAAGACATTTTATAAAAATATCAAACCTTCTATACCATTTTCTAGGTGTTTATTTTAAGCTATATAAAGATTTATATAAAAGACACACATTTAATCTTTTCTTTTGTTCAAAAACTTTTGGTTGAGACATATAAATCTTTTTATCCAAGTTAACATTCAAAAAACAGTTTTAATATTTAATTGTTCTAATTCAAAATAAAATTAAGAAATCCGAGATATCAGAATTCTAATAAATTTATATTTTGACTACAAGAGAAAATCTTTTACTGTAATCTAAATCTTCCCTTTGACTGGAACCCTTTGCAACCAACCCAGACTTGCACCTTAGACTACTATCTTTATATTCACCTTCCTCAACCAATTTTGTAAATTAACTTATAATCTACTACTTTTTGTCATTTTGGTTTATTACTAAGAGGTCCAGATTTTATTTTTTAATAAAGACCGAATTTTGTCCTTCATAGCTGCAAGCCAAAGACTTGCATCTATTTCACTCATAGTCTCTTCAAATGAATTAGTCTCTATCTCAAAAAAAAAACACAAAAAAATCTATCTAACTCTGCCTCATCAAATCTAGTTGGTGGTCTAATTCCTCTCATAGCTCCATCTTAGTGATGGGAAAAAAACCCGTCCTACCTTGGGTCCCGAACTCGCCCTGAACCCGCCCCATGAAGAATTTAAAAAAATAATAATTAACGACAAATTAAAAAATATATATTAGTTAATTGAAATTTTTGGAGAAAAAAATAAACGGGGCAAGCCCGTGCCCTGCACCCGCCCTACCCTGCCCCGCCCCGCCCCATTTGGGGGCCGGGTGCGGCGCGACGGGAGCCATAACCACTCCATCTCTAGCAAGTTGATATTTAGTTAAAGGATTTCTAGGCTCTAATGTTTCAGCATGTTCATTTTCAAAGTTATTTCCAGGCTCTAATGTTTCAGCATGTTCATTTTCAGAGTTCTCTTCTATTTGAGGTTCTTAAATTCAATTTGATCATCAATTCTTTGATTTAAATCTAAAGAAATGAGATCAGGCAGTAGCGGACCCAGCATCAAAGTTCAGCATGGGCGGCGACTGTTGATCGTTGACCATTGATCGTATGATAAGAATTGAGAAAATCCATAGAAGAAGAAACTGAATAATTGGCTTTAAAATCAAATTCCCTTTTGTTATCAGACAAATTAGGATCCACACAGCAGCTTGTAACAATGCAATTATCAAATATATGTGTTGTTTTTGGATTAGGCCCATAAGTGATTACACACGTATAGTCTTCAGAAAGTTCCGTTTCCTTTAAAGATAGCTGCCTAGTAAAACTCTGAGTGGAATCATTTGGTAGGATGCTAGAAAAAGGACTCAATAACTGAGAATTCCTAGTCTTAATTCCAAAATCAGCTGGAGATTTGGGTGATTCGACCGGGGAAATCGAAGAGGTAACAAGGTTTGGAATTTGAACTTTAAGTTTTGATCCAAACAAAACCATTCTTCTAATTGGCTTTGAAAAAATTTGTGTGTACATAAGGAACTACCTAATAACTAGTTCACAGATGAACTTGAACAATTCATGAAAATCATGACAAAAATCCAATAACGTAAATAATATTATGTAATCTGAAAATTTTCAAATAACTTCATGTTTCATTCTTCATTTTCCACCTTTCTCCACAATTGGACAAAAGGGATGGGTTTCAAATCACAACTCAACCACATTTAAACAAACCCATCAATTTTCAGTTTTGCCTCTGGCACATATGACTACACCTCCATTTTCAGATAAAATGAGGCAAAAAAAATCATAAAATAAATGGAAACTAAAAGTACTAAAATAAATTGAAATTTAATTCATTTATTACCAAAAAAGTCAGCGACGATTTGATTCATTTCTTTCCTTCTCAATTTGCTGCTTTTGCTTCTCGACGAGCTTATCAAGAGTCGATTGCACAACATCCCGGCCTCCAATAGGCGGTGCCGCGGTAGGCGCTTACAAGTTACCGGCTTACAACTCGTCGGTGACTTGGCAGCAGCAGTCAGCGGTAGGTCGGTCATCTTACAAGTCACGTCTGGGTAGTTCGTAGATAGCCGGCAGTAGAGTAGGGAGAAGAAGAAGTGGATAACTGACCGAAACGACTAAGTTTGAAGGTNTTCATTTATTACCAAAAAAGTCAGCGACGATTTGATTCATTTCTTTCCTTCTCAATTTGCTGCTTTTGCTTCTCGACGAGCTTATCAAGAGTCGATTGCACAACATCCCGGCCTCCAATAGGCGGTGCCGCGGTAGGCGCTTACAAGTTACCGGCTTACAACTCGTCGGTGACTTGGCAGCAGCAGTCAGCGGTAGGTCGGTCATCTTACAAGTCACGTCTGGGTAGTTCGTAGATAGCCGGCAGTAGAGTAGGGAGAAGAAGAAGTGGATAACTGACCGAAACGACTAAGTTTGAAGGTGAAGGGTTTGAAAGTTTCACGTTTGGTAATTGCTTACAAATTGGTGCTAGGTATTATGGACCATGGATTCGTCGATTATTGGGCCTAATATTTAAAACAAAGGCCCAACTCTCCCAGCCTAAAACAAAAGGGCAAAAAAAGAGCCCAAACTCAAAAAATCCATCATTTTCTTCCCTTCTAGTGTCCCTGACCCTGCAACTCAAAAAACTCAGACATTTTATTCATTTCATTTTCTTCCCGGCGGACGGCGAGTAGACGGCTAACGGCTGAAACTCCGACGAATCCACCACGGGCGGCCGCGTGGGCTGGCCAGGTACTGGGTCCGCCCCTGAGATCAAGTACTACATTATTTTTAACCTGACTTTCATGACTTGCATTTTGTATTTTTTCGGTTCAAAAGGGCATCTTACTCTTATTAAAAGTTGCATTTCTATTAATTATGTCACTGTAGCCTCTTTGGTTCTTAAGCCATAGTCTACAGCCTTTAATCCCTTCCCATAGCACAAGAAAATGCCTTTAATAGCTCTTGGTTCTAGTTTTCCTTCATTCGGATGTGCATAAATAACGCATTCAAACACTTCACGTTTAGAATAGTCAACATGATGACCATTCCAAACATGATAAAATCAATTCTATAATAAAGATTTATTAAGCATTTATTTATTTTTTACAGCTTCGCATAATAATTAAGGAATCTTTTTGTTAATGCATTCTATCGAGGTACAAAAGTTACAATTTTATGTCTAAGAATCCCTTTTTCTTTACAAAAGTTTTCAAATTCTTCATTTAAGAATTCAATGTTATTATCTGTTCTAAGAATCTTCGACTTTTATTTACTTGATTTTCAACGAGACTTTTCAAATTTCCAAAGTTCAAACAAGTATTAGGTTTGCTCTTTAACAAGATAACCTAATTTTTCTAAAAAAGTCATCAATTATTAGAAAAAAATATATTTAAAACTAGAATAAGTACACATAGTGGCTGGTCCCCAAGGATGATCATGGAAGTAATCCAATATAGGCGAGTTAATTGTTTCAATAATCACATAACTTGTACCATGGTCAAGGTTTACTCACTAAACTTCGAAATGCTTAACAATTTCTCATTGAATTTTATCGGCATGCACTCCATCCATCACCCTTAAAAATTTGTTACCTTATTCATTGATGTGGCTATAGAAAATTTAATGCGGCAATTCACGGCTACTAAAAAAATTACAATTCAACCAAATCATTGTATCATTACTCATTCAACTTACACTTGGTCTCAATTAACTCATCGAATTTCAAAATACTTCTCAATAGTCACTCATTTTTGAGGTGTTGCACTCCATTCATCATCCACCGTATCTTGGTCACTTCGTTGCTAATTTAATGTACGAAAATTCCACGAGCAAGTTACAATCATAAAAAAAACTTACAATTTAGCCAAACTATCAACTCTAAAAAATTACCATATGTGAAACGCAACTTCCACACCCCCATAAACGTCTTTAAAATCCAATAAAGCCTCCCCAATTTTAGCCCTAAAAAATCCTAGTGATAAGTGTATTTTGTACACTTATTTAAACCTTTAAATTAGAGTATTTGTTGGATATTTTAATGAATTATGGCTTAATTCCATGTATATTGTGATTCATAGGTATAGATCGATGAAATTGGAGACAATGAAAGAAAAAAGGGTGAAATTGCAAGAATCTAAAGTTCAGGAATTAAATTTCAAATTCCAATAGTTGATTTGAAATATAAAATGTTGATTGAATATCACATATGATTAATTGGATGCAACCAGAAGTCAAAGGAGTAAAACATAAATAAAGTATTTTCACAAATCAATTTCCAAGAAAAACAAGTTATGCTTCAGATTGAAAGTTATTTTTTGCATCGGAATTGTTTGAATTAGAAAAAGGGAAAATTGCAGCTGCGGTCCCAAACCTTTCCTCTTTTGCAAATTTACATCAATATTCACTTTGTGTTACCCCAAGTCCTAAACCTTTAAGAAATTCACAAGTGTAGTCTAAAATGACGGAAAACGTTAGTTCCACTGTCAATTGACTTCAAAAATGGAAAAAGGCAAATTCTGACCAATTTAAGCAGGGGCAATTTCGTCCATTCCAATTTTTCCATTTTCACAGTGCTAATCACTATTCATTTTCCTCATTTTCCAAGTCTTGTATATTCTTCTTCTTCTCTCTCTCATTATCATAGGTGTGAGTATTGAGAGCAATTTATGTAAATGCGATGACCCAGTGCAGGTGAAGACCTCATGGACAAACTTGAACAAAAGAAGAAGATTTCTCACTTGCCCATGGCTTCAGGATGTTTCGGTGGATGTAACTTCTTTGACTGGTATGTCGTCCCTCTAATGTGCGACAGGTCGAGGGAGATAATCCCTAGATTTCTATGTGTTAGAAGAGAGATAGAAGTAGAACTAAACACCCTACGTGCAAGAAGTCGTGGTTCATGAAAGACTTGGATATTAGGATTTGTTTGTGGATTTTTTTGTGAAATGGGTCTATGCATAGCTCTGTGTTAGGTTTATGAGATCATATATTGTGTTGTTATTTTGAAAGGTGGGTTCATGAGTTAGTAATCGAGTACTATCTATGAACTTGTAACTTATTTTTCATTAAATAAGTAAGACATATTATCATCGAATAGTGTTGTTCTAATTTTCATTTTTGCACAGTTTCCTCCATCTCTCTACGAGCAAATGATTCCAAATGACGGGAAATATCTGTTCGAAAATCACTTGTACGTGGTGCATTGAAAGTCTCAAATGTTTTCAATAATTCGTAAGGAAAGTCCCAAACCTTTTACTACATCGCAGTGTAGGTCCCAAACATTTGTTTTTAAATTCACATAAAGTCCCAAAAGTTTTGAATGAGTTGTACATAAAGTCCCATATGTTTTATGGAGTTTAATCGTATGTCCCAATTTTTTTACTTGATTAAGAATATCTATTTCATCACTTTCGGTCCCAATTCCGAAACTGTTTCACTTCCAAAACTGTTGAACCAAAAACAAAATGATCCATTTTTTTCACTTGAATATACACATTTTGCATCATCATTCTACATCATAATTCATTCATCATACAAAAAAGTTCAAATCTCGTTCTACCAAAAGTCGCATAAACTTCACCACACAAAAAAGTTTATTCAAAAGGATCGTCACACAAAAAGCTATTTTTTGTCTAGTTTTCTTCCTTTCTGCATGTGGTTCTACTAGAGTAAACGTCTTTCTCTTGCCCTTGCCTTCTGATGAAGTTGGCATTATATCCTGATGTGTAGAGACCTTTCTCTTGCCCTTGCCCTATGATTTAGTTGGCCGTGTAACATGTTCTATATCCTACTGTGAATCTGTTCCAGAACATGTTCTCTTGTTATGGCTTGTCCCATCACATTTTTACATGTCATTTTCATTTCAGTCCTTACCATTTTGAGGTCTACGGGTGGCTCTACTGGTAATCTTTTTCTCATCTTCTTTGGTCTACCTGCCTGTTTCTTCTTTACATGTGGATTAAGAGGATGTTTCTCCACCTCTGGCCACAACTAAAAACCTGACATTGGTTGGATGAGTAGGCTGTAGGACCTCATGTAATATTCTTTACTATAGCAAACATCTACATACTCATATATGCCAATGTTTCTCGATTGCATAGCAGACATTGCATTCGTACTAAGTATTCCTGTAAGCTGCCATTTTCTACATACACATTCACGCTTCATCAGGTCCACATTCCATCTCATTCCATCCATATTGTTCACCTCAAACTTTTCAATTCTAGCATAGTTAGCCTTCAAGAACTTTACCTATGCCTTTGTTTTCTCAATAATACACAGCTCTAGGACCAAAAACATGATATCACCTTTGTGTAGCTTCTCGTTTGGCATTCATCTTCAGCATTTGTTGGTGTCTTATCTTCTCAAGCATTAAGATAATAAGCTTTTCTCTTGCCACAAGTATCGAAGAGTTGAATGCCTCACACAAGTTATTCAGTAGGATTTCGCACTTTGAATGATCCTGGAAATGTGATATGCTCCACTATGATGTTGGTTTCTTATTGAACCACTTAAACACTTCTTCATTGATATCTTTCATATCATTCATTGCAAGTCTCCTCTCTGGCACTGTTGTTGCCCGTGCTACAGCCTAAAGCATGCTCTTTAGAGTCAATCCCTTATATATCAAGGTGATATTACTGTATAAATATTTTAAGTAGCACCTATGTTCGGCACCCCACACAACAAATTTATGGAGTCCACCAAGCCCTCCTATTTGTCAGAAATGAAGGTCGAAACTCTATCATTACACATCCCAATATCAAATACTAAAAGCTCTAAGAACCATTCCCAATTTGTTCTATTCTCCATATCTACATCAGCCCAGGCTACGAGGAAACATGCAATTATCGGCATCAATACCTACTGCAGCCAACAACAGCCCACATTTTGCACTTTTTAGGAAACATCCATCCAAACCCTGAATAGTTGTCTTGACATTTGACTCGTAGTCTTGTTCCATCATTCTTGACATATTTTAATTTCCTTGTATTTTTAACGGAGTACTGAACCACTACTTCTCTCAATATCTTTACGTTATCAAACTTTATTCCTATTCGGAATTGTGGATCTTGCATGTCTGTAGCGGGATTAAACCAAGGCTAATTCTTGGCTCTTGAAGAGCCACCAATTTCTTTGGTATCACTTGGAATACTTCTAAGATCATTTGACTCATCTTAGTCTGTTCCATTGCCATCAACATGCCTTGCTTCACCTCAAGTGATAACTATAATAAACTAGAAGTGCAACTATCAGAAATCAATGTGAACATGACAGAAAGGAAAGATGAGCATGAATAAATTGATGAAGCCAAAAAGGAAGAAAAATATACACCACAAGAATTGTTGGGAAAGAGGTAAGAGAAACACCAGTGGTAAGAGCACCAAATCTAGTCAAAGCTTATGTTCTACCTATTATTTTCCTCAACGATTGCAAAAGAAAAGATTAGACAAGTAGTTTGCAAAGCTTGTAGAGGTTTTCAAGAAAATTCACATCATCCCTTTCACATATGCATTAGAACAAATGGCATGCATTTCTGAAGGAATTTCTTACCAACAAAAGAAAGCTGGAAGAGCATGAAATAGTCTGTCTAAATGAAGAATGCAATGCAATACTCCTTGAGAAGCTACTTCCTAAATTAAAAGATTTGGGGAGTTTTACTATGTAATGCACTATTGGTTCTAATTATTTTGAGCATTAATTATGTAGTTTAGGTGCCATTATTAATTTATTGTCACTTTCTGTGTACAAGTCTCTTGGATTGGGAGAAGTAAAGCTAACAACTGTATCTTTGTAACTAGCTGACATATATACTAAACGACCTAAGGATATTATTGAAGATGTGTTGACAAAGGTTGAAAATTTTATTTTCTGACTAATTTCATTATCTTGGATAGAAAGATGATACTAACATTCCTCTAATCTTGGGAAGACCTATCTTGGCCACTTGAATAGAATTGATTGATGTGTACGATGGGAAGATGATTCTTAGAGTGGACAATGAGCACGTCATATTTAATATATTCAAGGCAATGAAACACTCATTGACTTCTTATACTTGTTGCTAAATTGATGTTGTTGATGAGCTTGTAGCTGATACCTTCGAGGTAGAACATCGATCAAATCTATATTAAGCATGTATTACATGGTCGTAATCAACTAAATCAGAAAATCCAGCAATGAAGGAATGTGCATTGTAGTTGGCCGAACCACCTATGGTTAAAAGTTGGCAGTATGAATATCCTGGGTCCAATCCCTCACCATCAATACTCTTAGTGAAAAAAAAAGGCTCCAACACTTGAGTTAAAGCTTTCACCATCACATCTACGCTATGCTTATTTTGGATATTTTAGTACATTTCCAGTAATCATTGCTAATGATATGCCATATGAGGAGGTGGAATTTTTTTTAGAGATACCAAACACAAAACACCCATCGGATGGACAACAACAAATATTCAAAAATTAGTCATGTTCTTTGTATGCACATGATCTTTGTGGATGACGAATTAAAGCCATCAGTAGAGGGCTAGCCCAGGTTGAATGCGACATTAAAGGAAGTTGTTAGAGGAGAAGTGCTTAAATTATTAGATGCAAGGATTATTTATCCAATATCAGACACTTCATGGGTGAGTCTAATATACGTGATGCTTAAAAAGGGTGGAATTATAGTAGAGAAGAATGAAAATAATGAGCTAATTTGAACAAGATTAGCAACATGGTGGATAGTGTGTATTGACTACCTGAAGCCAAACAAAGAACAAGATAAGATCACTTTGAATTGTCCTTCATTGATAAGATGTTAGAAAGGTTAGCATGTCACTTTCATTCCCTTTTTTGGATAGATATTTAGGGTTCAATCAAATTCCAATTACTCTATAAGATCAGTATAAAACAACATTTAGGTGTCTGTGTGACACTTTTCCTTTAGCAGAATGTCTTTCGTGACAACCCAGATTCTTAACGATTCAAGTGCCACTAGAATTTAAATTAAACCTAAATAAAAGGGCTGAAATGAATAAATAAGTTTTTTATAAAAATATTTACAATTCAATGTGATTAATAATAAGCATATTTTCAAAGAAAATATGTTTGATATAAGGAAATCTTAAAATGACTTGGCTTGCATTTCCACCCCTCGCTCCCAAGTAGCTTCTTCAGCTGAGTGATAAAACTCTCGTACTTTTACTAAAGGGATCACCTTGTTCTTAAATGCTTGAAATTTCTGAAGTGTTGGTCGGATCAATAATACGTTCATCGGAGCTACAGTTCCAAGTTTGGTTGTGACAATCTCGAGACTTAATCTTTCGAACCCCTTCCATAAAGGCTTATGTGTGGTCAACATCGCCACTTAACCCATTGTCATCCTACTTACATCATTAGCTACCACATTTACCTTGCCTGGGTGATAGTAGATCTTACAATCATAATCCTTCACCTATTCAAGTCATCTTATTTGGGTCATGTTTAACTCTTTTTGAGTGAAAATATTCTTGAGTCCTCTAAGGTCTATATAAATGGTACATTTTCTCCCGTATAGGTATGTCTCCAAAATATTTAGGGCATGGACAACTGCATCCAGCAGTTCAAGTCGTGTGTAGGGTAATTATGCTCATATGGCTTCAGTTGCCTCGATGTGTCAGCGATCACCTTACCTTGTTGCATCAAGATGCATCTCAAGCCATGCTTAGATGCATCACTATCGATTACAAAATCTTCTGCCCCTTCTAGTATGGTTAACATCAGTGCATTGATCAATCTCTTCTTCAACACTTCAAAGCGTTCACAGTTTTTAGTCCAGTCAAGTTGAAAGTTACGGATTACCTAATTAATGACAACTAAGTTACCGAATGGTTATTAATTATCCGTTTTTAATTTTGACCCTACGTGCATAATTATACAATCAACAAGCAACAAGTCACTTTTAATTATTTCTAGATAGTTAAACAAACAATCAAATTATAATAAATTGAGTTACCGCAATTTATAATATGGAAAACAATAAAGATCACCAATAATTATTGACGGAGAAATCCAATTAGGTAAAATCTTCGAAACGAAGTCAGTTACCTCTACTATAGACTATGGATTACAGTCTGTTTTCAGCCTAGTAAATTCCACTAGTTTCCACTATTGTAATTGTTGTAATCTCCAAGATCTGCTGTTTCTTCCAAACTCACGATATGCTACCGTAGATACTGTCTAGCTAACCTGCTAGACTTCCCGTTCTACCTCATGTAGCTTCCAAGATCCGCTGTCTCCCTGCAGCTTTTTAATCTACTTCAATTGTCTCTTCAAAGTGGATTTTCAAGAATATCCAATTCTCATGCTTATCCTGTGCTTGCAGTCCAACCTCTCTCAACTTCTAGAAACTTCTGCAATCCAATTGAGAAAGTACATTCTTAAGGATGTTTAGGAAGTATGTGTTTTGGATTTTTCAATATGATGTTTTTCCAAACAGGTAGTTATATGATTTCAAGAATAAATGATCAATATTTTCTTGGATCTTTAGAAAATAAGATGAAGCAATGAAAATAATGAAAACCACACTAGAAATTTGTGCATAGGCTTGGGTATTTATATGAGAGAGTAATTGGGTTGAATAAGAAAGAAAAATCTGTTTAAAACGCAACTTAGGATTTTCCATATAAACATGTCGCTCGAGCGAAACCTCAGCGACAGGCGAGCAATAGCCTCAGCGATACGTGAGCGACGAGGATTTTGTTTTTGTTGCTTGAGCAATGTCTAGGCGATAGGCTAGCGAAAATGCAACGTCATATTTCTCCTATTTTCATGCTCGAACTCTAGATCTCATAACCTAATTTATAGAAATTCTATTCTAGATCCTTGACTTTTATAACATGTTTATAAGTCATTTTGTCCATAGAATCGTCAACACTAAAAACCTAAGACAAGTATTGTATCCTTGCGAGTTAACTGTGTCAGTGGTACATATATTTTTGAGAACCCTTCAATTAACCTCTTATAATATTCAGCTAAGCCCAGAAAAATGTGAATTTTCCCTACACTAGTCGGCTTTGACAAGTCCAAAACTTCCTCCACTTTTTTGGATCTACCTCTATTACTCAAGTTGTAATGAAATGCCCTGAGGAATACTAATCGTTCTAACCAAATTCACATTTCTTAAATTTTGCAAATTGTTTTTCCGTCATGATTTCCAACACAATCCTCAGGTGTTTCTCATTCTCTTCTCCGCTCCAAGAATAGATTAAGATGCCATCAATAAATATGATGACAAATCGTTAAAAAAATCATGGAAGACACAGTTCATCAAGTCGACGGATACTCCGAGAGCATCCATATCGAGTCTTAAAAGTTGTCTTCGAGCTATCACCTGTCTTGATCCTGAGTTGATGGTATTCGAATTGTAGATCGATCTTGGAAAATACCACTGCACCTCGAAGTTGGTCAAACAAGTTTTCGATTCTTGGAAGAGGATACTTGTTCTTAATAGTAATCTTGTTCAGTTCCCAATAGTCGATGCACATCCTCATCAACTATCCTTTTTTTTTTGATAAAAAGCACTGACGCGCCCAAATGGTGTTACACTATATCGGACAAATCCCTTCTCTAACAATTGTTCTATTTGTGCCTTTAAGTTTTGTAGATCTTTCTTACATATTCTATAAGGGGCCATAGAAATAGGTGCAGCCTTGGGATTGAGATCAATAGTGAACTATACTTCTCATTCCGACAACATGCTGGTAAATCATCTAGGTAAACTTTTGGAACTCTAACTGTCAATTCCTATCTACTGCCGACATAAGGAAATCCATGATATCTTCTGAATGCATGATCTTTCGTTCATGTAATGCAGACATAGCACGGGGTAGGGACTTACTCTTAGTCACTGATAACTGAGAATCTTCTTCACCTAGTTTTTTTAGGAAGACCACATTCTTCTTGAAACAATGAATTGTTGTGTGATTCTTGATAACCAGTCCATCCCAAGAATTACGTCGAAATCACACATATCCAATACATAAAGTTCCATCTTTAAAGACCTACAATAGATTATTCCTTGAGTCCTTAATTATATTTTTATTTCAGTATCCTTCCAAAGGGTATAGACACTTCTAAAGGCAAACGTATAGGTATAATAGTCATATCTATCCTTTGTACGAACTCTAGAAATATAAAGGGGTGAGTGGTACCAGAATTGATGAATACATATGCATGTAAGTTGGATATTAAAATGTTGCCTGCCAAAATATTATGATTCTGATCCTCTTCCAGTTCAGTCAATGCAAAGATTATTGCATGTTCCTTGGGGTGTATATTCCTGCCTTGAGTGTGCATTTCCTTCTTTCAGCTGGATCTTAGGACAAGACCTAGCCATGTGCCTTTGTTTTTTTCACAATGGAAACATATGTTCATCCTTAGGAGACTAGCCCCAAGATGGCGTTTCTTACATTTGTTCCAAAGTGGGTAGCTCTTATTGTCACCTTGAATTGGGTCTCCTTTGCCTTCCTTAGTATAGTTCTGTGGTCCTTTGCTTGTGTTATCTTCTTACTTGCGCTTTCTGCAATCCCATATTATAGCTTATTCTCCATGCTAGAGCGGCCCCTGATGTCTTCCAGTTGTGCCTTCGTTAAACACTTCATGGTAGGTTCCCAGTTCAGGTACTACTGCTGCACGCCTTATATCATCCCTTAAACCTTGTTTAAAACGCCTCGCATTTTTCTCCTCTGTGTCCACAAAGCTAAGGGCATAATGTGATAACTCTAAACTTTCATTCATACTCAATAGCGACATCGAGCTTTGAGTCAATGTAATATACTCAGAGTGTGTTTGATAGATATTAATTTGAAAGAATGTATTTTGAAATAGTAAGTTGATGGAGAATGTGTAGTTGAAAAAGAAGGAAAAGTTATTGATGTGATAAAAAATATTAT
>CAIGRL010288459.1:0-10298 GCA_903798325.1 Fraxinus xanthoxyloides
AAGACTCAAAATCCACTAGTGGGTGTGTTTTTACCATTGGTGATGCGGCCGTATCTTGAAAATCCTCTAAACAAACATGTATAGCTCGATCCACGATGGAATCTGAGTTCATAGCTTTAGATAAAGCTGAAGATGAAGTAGAATGACTTCGAAATTTTTTAGAGGATATTCCATATTGGCCTAAATCTGTGCCTGTAATTAGAATACATTGTGATAGTTAGTCGGCTATCGGTAGAGCACAAAGTAGTATGTATAATGGTAAGTCTCGACATAATACAATTAAGCAGTTGATCTCAAATGGTGTTATTTTCATAGATTATGTAGAGTCTAGAGAAAATCTCGCAGATCCGCTTACCAAAAGTTTACCAATAGATCAAGTATATTTTCTATTAAGGGGAATGTGCTTAAAGCCTACTACACAAGAATCTTTTATAATGATAACCCAACCTTACAGATTGGAGATCCTAAAATCTTAGTTCAATGGGATAACTAAGTTATGAAGATTCAAAGAAGCACTTCGAAGTTAACTCCTACCCTTTCCTATGGTAATAAAACGTTATCTATAGAACGTTCTAGGTTAAGTTATACTTTTAATTATTTCTATATCTTGGTCTATCTAAGTGGGGGTATGGCAGGTACTCTTAATAGAAGATTACCTATGTAAGTGTGAAGTGTGGCCATTTCTATGAGAATGTTTCAAAGGCTTGAATTCTCCAAAACACTTATGAAATCCAATAGTTGTTTAGGGCCAAAATAAACATAATAGTGAGAACTCAAAAATTCTAGAGGGGTTATTGTGATGATACTATTATCTTGGTTTACACCAATGACTGATAGTTCAAGACACTGCATTCACTGATTAACTAGTAAATCAAATAGTATTCTACTACGGAAGGTTCGAACCCATAAGGTATCTATCTAAATGAGATAACATTTCGCTTAATCTCTCTATAGGGTCTGTATAATGTATTAATTTCCATTCATGTGGGGGATTGTTGAAAAAAATGGTTTTTATTAGAGTGTTTGACCAACTTTTGACCAATTATTTTAGTGGGTCATGTTAGTTGGATAATATATTTCTTTGACCGAGTATGTTCTACTCCATGAGTAGATTAATGTAGTGTATTTATTCTCTCAAAACCAATTTAGGGTGAATGAGAAATTAAGGCCAAAAGATGACAACTTGAAGTTGAAATAAGTTGGAATAAAAATTGGTGGGAAATTGGAAAAGTGTCATCCCACATAGGAAAGCTAGAAGAATGTAAACCACTTTATATTGCTCAAGTTATGGACTTAGATTTGGACTCCAAGGGGTACCAGTAATCTTTGCTGGGGAGAGAACCTACATGCTAGTAGCTTGAGCCAAAGGCCATACGCGCTCGCTATTGTCTATCTGCCCCATCGACCAACCGGCCGGCACATCGTAGGTCTGAACCGTGGGCTTGGGCCTGAGCCAAGCTGATATATATTTTTTGGTAAAATAATAATTGATTTATATTATTTTATTATTATTTAAAATAATAATATATTTAATTTATATTATTTTTCCCCAATTTTCCTGTGTCTGACACGTGGATTCTTCTAGACTGTCGGTTGACGGTTGAGGATTTCTGTCCAAACAAGTTGTGTCTGTTGAAGATGCAACTTTTCGACTGTTGTGTTTTTTAGAGACAACCTTTCAACTTCTATAAATAGGCCCCCATACCCCTGGATTTCATTCGCTCAAAAATCAATTCTGATTTTATTCTTTTCCAAAATTATTCCTTAGTCCCTGCATTATTCATGTTTGCAATCTAGCCCCAAAAATTATTTTCGTGCATTTTAGTCCTCCAATTTTCGAGAGATCAAAATGTGAGAAGGTTTGTCGGGTCTTGTAATTTGTAGTGCTACTATTATAAGATGAGATCGTTGTATCTTGGGAGACGAGTGCAGAAATAATGTCAGCACCAGTACGGGGCATTATCGTCTTAAGGAGAAAGAGCCGAACTCTTGCCTCGACCATTTTATAGCAATTCTTTCTTTTATGATGTTATTCTACACAAATCAATTCATAGTGATACCATTACTTACCAAGTTCCAACATTGTATTCCTAAATGTAGTCAACAAGGTTGCCTATCTCACTAAACTTGTGCATTCTTATCATAGGAGTATGTGAAAAAGCCTGAGTAATAGTTCTCCATTTTTAACCCAGGAGCAAGTAGAAAAGCCCGATTTTTCCATGTGATGGACTAGCTAGTCCCTTCCCTAACTCTTCCACCAAATTATGTAAAAAGCTCGTCCTGTACAGCCTCAGCGCCTCTCAGCCTATTGGAAATACCAATAGATCTCTATGGTCTTTAATTTTACTCACGATAGGACGATTGACTCCTTATGTTTCCTTGATGGCCCACTATTGTTTCCTTGATGGCTACTCGGGCTACAACTAGATTGCAATAGCACCATAAGATTAGGAAAAGACAACATTTACCTGTCCTTATGGGACTTTTGCCTACAAAAGGATGTCATTCGGGTTATGTAATGCACCAGCTACTTTTCAAAGGTGCATGATGCCGATCTTTGTAAACATGGTAGGGGACATAATGGAGGTATTTATGGACGATTTTTCTGTATTTGGTACTTCTTTTGATAATTGCCTTCACAATCTCTCCTTGGTATTGCAACGTTGTGAGGAAAAGAGCTTAGTTCTAAATTGGGAGAAATGTCATTTTATGGTACAAGAAGGTATTGTACTGGGCCACCATGTTTCTGCAAGGGGACTTGAAATTGATAGGGCAAAAATTGATACAATAGCAAAGCTACCAACACCCACTAGTGTCAAGGGTATTCGGAGTTTCCTAGGGCATGCTAGCTTCTACAGGAGGTACTCTAAAGACTTCTCTAAAGTAGCTAAACCTCTATGCAACCTCTTGGAGAAAGACACCACATTCTTGCTTGATGAAGATTGCTTGAAAGCATTTGAAGCAATAAAGGAGAAATTAGTTATAGTTCCAGTGATGATAACGCCATATTGGAGTCAGCCANAAGAAGGTATTGTACTGGGCCACCATGTTTCTGCAAGGGGACTTGAAATTGATAGGGCAAAAATTGATACAATAGCAAAGCTACCAACACCCACTAGTGTCAAGGGTATTCGGAGTTTCCTAGGGCATGCTAGCTTCTACAGGAGGTACTCTAAAGACTTCTCTAAGGTAGCTAAACCTCTATGCAACCTCTTGGAGAAAGACACCACATTCTTGCTTGATGAAGATTGCTTGAAAGCATTTGAAGCAATAAAGGAGAAATTAGTTATAGTTCCAGTGATGATAACGCCATATTGGAGTCAGCCATTTGAAGTTATGTGTGACTCCAGTGACTAAGCAGTCGGGGCAGTGCTAGGGCAAAGGTGTGATAAGATATTTCGAGCAATTTACTATGCAAGCAAAACCTTGTATGGAGCACAAATAAACTACACTACACCAGAGAAGGAGATGCTAGCAGTAGTCTTTGCATGTGACAAATTCAGATCCTATCTCATTGGTACGAAAGTAATTATTTTCGCAGATCATGCTGTAATCAAATATCTATATGAAAAGAAAGATGATAAGCCACATTTAATCAGATGGGTCTTATTATTACATGAGTTTGATGTAGAGATTTGAGATAAAAAGGACAGTGAGAATGTCATCGCAGATCATCTCTCAAGGTTGGAGAATGAAAATGTGGTGGATAATAGTCAAATTATAGAGACTTTTCCGGATGAACTTCTTTTGGCAGTTTCATCAAGGACTCCATGGTATGCAAATTTTGTTAACTATATAGCATGCGGGGAATTGCCACCTAAATTGACTCATCATCAAAAGAAGAGATTCTTTCATGATGTCAAGTCATATTTGTGGGACGATCCATTATTTTTCAACAGATGCGCTGACAGAATAATCAGGAGGTGTGTCCCTATGGAAGAAACAAACTCCATCATGGAGCATTGTCATTCATCGCCCTATGGAGGTCATTTCAGTCCTATACGTACTGCTTCCAAAGTACTACAATCTGGATTTTACTGGCCAACTTTATTCAGGGACTGTTATGCTTTTGTGAAAACATGTGATCGTTGCCAACGCACGGGGAACATTTCGAGGCATCACGAACTACCGTTAACCAACATACTTGAGGTAGAGCTATTTGATGTATGGGGCATAGATTTCATTGGTCCTTTTCCACCATCCTTCGGCCGGTGTATATTCGCCTTGCAATAGATTATGTATCCAAATGGGTTGAAGCCATTGCTATACCAACTAATGACTTAAAGGCAGTTTTGAAGTTTCTACGAAAAATATCTTCACTCGGTTTGGCACGCTAAGGGCAATAGTAAGTGATGAAGGTACACATTTCTGTAATAAACTTTTTAATTCCCTTTTAGCTAAATACAATGTCAGGCACAAATTGGCACTTGGCTATCACCCCCAAGCAAATGGACAAGCAGAAATATCCAACAGAGAGATCAAACAAATTCTGGAGAAGACAGCGAACACCAATCTGAAGGACTGGTCACACAAGCTAGATGATGCTCTTTGGGCGTATCGAATAGCGTTCAAAACACCAATTGGAATGTCACCACACCAGCTGGTATTTGGAAAGGCATGTCATCTACCGGTTGAACTTGAGCATCAAGCTTATTGGGCTGTGAAAAAGTTAAACTTGGACATGAAATTATCGGGTCCAGAACGCTTGCTTCAACTTGACGAATTGGAGGAATTCCGAAGTGATGCTTATGAGAATGCAAAAATATACGAAAAACGAATAAAAATGTGGCATGACAAAAGGATCCTAAGAAGAGAATTCAAGCCAGGAGAACAAGTCCTTTTATTCAATTCTCGCTTGAAAATATTTCCTAGAAAGCTTAAATCACGGTGATCGAGACCATTTGTAATTCGTAAAGTATTTCATTATGGTTCAGTGGAGCTCGTAAGCAACGATGGATCTATATTCCAAGCAAATGGACAACACCTCAAACATTACTATGGAGTGGAAGATCGAGATGTGGACGACATTTCTCTTAAAGAATCAACCTAAATCCACGTCTACATCTAGCTAATGACGTAAAAGAAGCAGTTCTTGGGAGGCAACTCAAGTTCTACTCTTTATATTTTAATTCATTATCTAAGTTGTTTTTAGAGACCCTACTAATGTTGTTTATTTTTGTTTTTAGGTACAATTCCAAGAATGAATGCATCAATCCTAGAGTGTAAGTGGGAATGTGTTACGTCAGAGGTATAATAATAATAATAAAAAAAATTCGTCTTTTTTTTTCTTTTTTACAATAAGTTAATTTTTTTTTTAAAACGGGGTGACACCCCTTCTATTTCCTTCCCTTTCATATTTCTTATTCTTTTCTAACCCTCCAACTCCCCTTTTACCCTAGCTTTCAACAATCAAAATCAAGAGTCGCTCCTCTTCAAATCTATCTTTTATCCACATTCTTTAACCACTTGTTTCTCATGTTTATCTCACTTGATTAAGATTGTGGACACTCCTACACAATCAAGGTAAGATCTTTAGTAACTTTCTTCATGTTATTGTTTCGAATTTGGCATAAATGTCTACCTTGTTGATTGGATAACACTTGGTTGGGTTGTTTTGATTGATGGGGGATATATGAAGGTCTTAATTACTTGCTCATAGTTTAGTAAGGTTATTGGTCTCAAGGTGTTTGATGAACTGCCCAAGTGAAGTATAGAATAACTCTTGCCATTGTTGGGGTTATAATTGTGGCTTGACTTGTTAAATTTGGTATTCTTATACTCTCCTTGTAACTTTGCAGTGAGCAAATTAACCATGCCACCGAAGAAGAAGTCTAAGGTCACGGAATCATCATTGTCTACTGCTAATTATGATCAAAGGCATTTTGTAAGCGCCGATGTGGAAAAGAGCTATAAGCATTCGGTGGTACATAGGAATTGCATCCAGTAGCGAGGTTTTGATAAGTTATATCTAGGATAAATTCAGAATTTGGGATGGCAAATATTTGGTTCGCAACCTCGGGCGTGTTCCATCCTTCTAGTGAAGGAATTTTATGCTAATGCCAAGTAACATGACGATTTCAATGTTTTTGTGCGTGGTTGTTGGGTTAGATTTGACAGCATATCTATCAACAGATTCTACCATACACTGGATATTCCTAACGATGATTACTCCAGATATTAGGAAGAGGGCGTTGACCCCACCACCTTGATTCACACACTGGCTTGCGCAGACACTGAATGTAAATTTAATATGGCGCTGTAACTAACTTCTCTGTATCCCGGTTGATTGCCAATTGCTAAATGTGGCATCAATTTATATTTGCCAAACTAATTCCCAATAGCAACATCAGTGAGGTGACACGAGAACAAGCTACATTGAATTACGCCATCCAGATGGGACACTCTATTGATGTGGGCAAGGTCATTCAAAATAACATCCTACGCATCATAGCAGGGCCTGCCACCAGGAAATTGGGACATCCATCCCTGGTACATGATCTTTGTGTACAAGCGGGGGTCGCCATGCAAGATTCTGATGAGGTCTTACACCCTAAACCACCACTCAAGTGGGACCTCCGGGATATGCTAGAGGTGCATCAACCCATGGCCAGTTCATCTCAACCATCACAACTAGCTGCACCTACACCTCCTTCCTCACAACCTGGTGACCCTACAGGGGTTATACTTAGGCAGCTAGAGAGAATGGACTTGCACATGACCCGTTGGCAGGATGGCATGCAAGATCGGATGGACCAACTACAAAGCTCCAGGTATAGCTGGTTTCAATATCAAAATGATTGCTTTGCAGCCATTGCCTCTGCATATCCCGAGATTGCATTCCCCACACCTCCAACATTCTCAACTCACTCCCAACCTTCAACTCCACTGGACGATGACGAGGTCATCTAGTGTCGTACCTGAGGTATTCTCCCCTCTTTTCGTTCATTTTCACATTGAGGACACTGTGGTATTCAAGTTTGGGGGAGGGGGTTTACTACTTTTGCAATTTACTTTTGCATTTATAAAAAAACAATTGATTTTTGGCATGCTTGTGTGGGTTGGATAACATTATTAACATTGATGCATATATATTTGTGAATATGAGTCAGTTGTGAGTTATGAATAAGTTGCTTGAGTTAAAATCTTACTTACCCTTGAAAACATTTGTGACATAAATGCATGTAAATTGAGTATAACATTAGACATGAATAGGTTGATTCATAAATGATATAGATGAAATTAGAGATCTTAGAAGCTTGATCCAAACAACCTCCAAATGGAAAAACATTCGCATCCCATAACCAATTTTAAGACAGTTTGGATAGTGGAACTGTTGTAGGAAAACATGGATGTAGATGTGGATTCCATGTGTGCTGAAATTTGTGTGGACTGTTGAGATCAATAAGATGAAAATTTGGTGAAAACCTTAAGTGAGGGGTTAAATTTTGGAGAATGGGTGTTTAATAAGATGCACTGCACTGATCATGGTAAAATGCAAAAAAATGGATGACTATAATAATCTCATTGCGAAACATCTAGTCGTAGCCTTTATGACTCGAGTGAATAAGCCTGCAAGGGTTTAAAACGTGATACCCTAAAGTCATCTGACTCGGGAGTTATCGACCTAAAGCTCGCTACAGGGGTCATTTAGAAAGCTTAATGGATAAAGGTCTACACAAAGAGTGTATTAAAAAAAGGTGTATAAAACAGAAAATGGTGACCATGATTAGCCCCGAACACTCATTTTAGAGAATTAAGCCTTTTACAAGAGGTTAGTAAGTTAGTTGATCCTTGGAGGTTGAAGCGGTCGAAAATAGGAGAGTCCTCATTTACTGATATGTTGAACTGCATTCAGTGACAACTACCCGAACTAGAGAGGGTAAGGAGATTGTTAGTAAACCATAGATTTTACCTCCAAAAAAAGGGAGTGAAAAGAAAATAAGTTTGGGGGTGTGCAAATTCCACGAGCTGAGTAAGGAAATAAGAGACTTTTCAGGTTGGGTAATGAATGAGCTTATGAATGTATAACGTTGTATTTGGTTTCTCTCACGCACATATTTTGCATTGAATAGGTAAGATTTAACTTTGGTACTATAAATTTGAAATAGTTCACAAACTTGATGTCATGTCCTCAACGTTGAGCTATAAAAACAATTTATCTAGCTAGATAGTTTATTTGAATTTTGTGTTGATATGTGTAAGTTGTGCGTAGTTAACTATGTTGTGGTTTGTTTTATGTTTGCTTGAGGACAAGCAAAGAACTAAGTTTGGGGGTGTTTGATGAGTGCAATTAACTCATTAAATAAGCTCCTTTAAATCGTAGTTTTTGGTTTGTTCTTGAGCACTTTTGAACGTTTTGATGTGTGTGTTTGTAATTGTTTTATAGTTGGATAAAGTGGATGAAAACGGAGTGATGTTGAGCGTGAAATGGAGCTATTATGATGATCATGGAAGGAGGTATGCCATGGAGATGAGAGAAGAGAAGAATGAAGTGGAGAAAAGACCAAAAGAGAAGTGGAGAAGAAAAACAACACAATTGAGACACAAGGTTGGGCACCAAGGCGCCCAAAACTTAAGGAAAACAATATATTTTCAGAAAACCAACAGAATAGCTGGCGCTAGGTGCCAGCAGAAGAAAGAATCACGGTGCCAAGGCGCCAGCTTTGGGCGCCAAGGCGCCGCCTCCCGGGTTAAAGAAAAGACGCAAATTTTAAGAGATTTTCGGCCCAGCCCACATCCAATCCGACTTGCAACCTTCGGGAAACATAAATACATTTTTTTTGAAGACCTAAAGGGGTGGTTGACGACTAGAGGAAGGAAGAAGATTGAAGACACAATCGGAGGAAGAAATCAATGAAAAGAAGAGAAGATTGACACCATTGGAAGAAGAAATCAAGCTGCATCAAATAGTTTTTCTAAACCCTTTCTTCTTTTCAATGTTATTCATATTTAATTCAATTATGTCAATCATCTTCATTATGAACTAAACTTCTAGATCTAGGGTTTGGTGTAATCAATTTGAGACATGTTTGATTTCTAGATAATTTAACTCTTTTGGATTTTTTCTGCTAATTTATTTATGTTGTTTGTGTTTAATGCATTCAATTGACTGACCACTAGTTGAATGAATTGTTGCATGAATTTCGGCACTCGAGAGAGGGAAATTTAGGTGTGATCAAGGAACAACATAACCTAGGTTTCGTAGATTTCGAGAGAGAATACATTTTTGAGCCTTATTTGAATTAAGAACCATGTACATTAAAATTTATATACATTTAATTCGGAACAGAGATATTAGAATTAAATTATAGAGATAAATTTTATTCGGCGCTCAAGAGAGAGAGAATAGAATTACATTAAGGTTCTTGCATATAAATTAAGAAAAATCTGAATGAGTTAGAATTATCTAGGTTGAAAAGCATTGTCGATAGTTTGATAAAATCATTCCCTAGGCTTCTATAATTTGATAACTTCCATAGGATTTGCTTTTGTTGACTTGCCATTTTAGTCTATCTACACTAGACTAATCACAATATTGATTCAAATTGAACATCTGAATAAAGTGGAAACTAAACAATTATAATACTTGGTAGAATCCAGGTATCAATCCCCGTGGGTTCGACATTTCACTATATTACAAAACTTGACACCTTACACTTGCAATAATAAATTAACGTTATAGAAAACGCGTGATAGCATGTTAGCCACTTGGTAAAAAGAATGTGATACTTATGCCCTTTTAGTGGAGCCTTTGGCCCTACTCTTACTTACGTTGCCTTAGGCAGGTGGAGCTGCTTGGCTTTATTGCAGCATAAACAACATATGGCTACATTATTCTTAGCAAAATGCTACATAGGTCATGATTCTTACTAGCATAGGTCAATCTTCATTCTTTCGCACAACTCTTACTAGCATAGGTCAAGAGTTAAGACTCAAGTCGATTCTTATATAGTAAATAAGAAATGTAACTAGAGTAATAATACAACCATACTACCTAATCTAGAATGGTCTTAACTGGAGATTTAAACAAAAAAATGTACATCTTCGTCAATGTCCTCCTCACTAAACCTTGCACAACCTCCAAAGTATGATAAAGGAGCGGAACTTTCTACACACAATAGAGAAAAAAAAATTAGCAATAAAAGAAAGTGCATGAATAAAAAATATAAAACAATAAATCCTACCATGAAAATCAATCCAAAGCCAAACCCTAGCACACATTAAAGCTTCTAAAGTCTCCGTTAGATATTTAATTTTGCGTGCTGTAAAGTGATATTTAAATGTCTTTAGTTGATTTA
>CAIGRL010288597.1:0-19039 GCA_903798325.1 Fraxinus xanthoxyloides
CTCAAAAAAAAAAAAATGAGTCTAACAAAAAATGTTCCTTTAATTTTTTGAATCGGACCTCATAGTCTCCGAAACAGTGGAATGAAACTTAATAAGAGCTCCAAAATACTTGAATACTTAACTTACATTTTTGGTTTAAGGAATATAATGGATCTACGATTAAACTATTTACCTTGTGCTATATCTTTCTTTCTTTTCTTTTTCATTTTTTTTTTCTATCTACAAAATCTAGGAAAAAAAAATCAATGCAAAAATAATTAAAAAAAATGTAAAGAAATATTCCATATAATTTTTTGTTAAGCATATTATAAAGTTTCTTTAAATTTTAAATTTAATTTTTATGAAGGGTGTGTTTAATCCACATTATTTTGAAAGAATGTATTTTGAAATAGTAGATTGATGGAGAATGTGTAGTGGAAAGAGAAGAAAAAGTTTTTGATGTGATGAAAAATATTTTTTATCGAAAAATGTGTGGTTGAAAATTAGTAAAAGAATGAAAATGAAAATTTTAATGAGTACCAAACATGAGCGAAAGTTAAAAATAAGTTATTTATTTTAGAATTGTTCATTTTGTTATATTCAAGAGTCTCTTAGCAAGTTGTCGCCTATGGTCTCATAATTCTCAGAATCGGCCAAAACCTCCTAGACAATTTGACCCATGATTTCCATGAATTGGACAAGAATTAAAATATTCCCATTTTTCATCCCTTGCACTTATTTATTTTTATTGTTTAAATTCAAAAGTAACTAGTCATTTATCTTAAAACAAACAAAACAACAAATTTGCATTTAAGTTCCGATTGAAATTCTAATTCAAGTGAATAGTAAAGGGCACGGGATTTTGTGGAGTCGATGCCTTCCATACCACCACAAGGCTAACTTTGCTAGAGATTGTCTCATTCACATCAAGACATGTAAGAACGAATAAAAAACTTGGGAAAGAGGACACCAAATTCATAATGCCTAATAAAACGGCTAGACTTCCAAGAACCCCTGTACCTATTGAACAACATCGAGCTTCCTCATCGTTTGTGGTAGTTTTATGTTGGGCAGGAAATTCGTCATAAGCGTACATATTTTGTTAGTTTTTTTTTTTTATGGTACGTTTTGTTGCGAGCACAGAATTTGCATAGAAAAAATAAATAAATTATAGACAATTCAATTGTCTAAAACTTATTGTATGAAAATTATTAATTAAATGTGTCTGATTGATTTAGTTTTCTACTTAAAAAATATTATACTTGTCTATTTGTTATTGATTGATAAATGAGGTAAAGTAGATGGATTGAGAGAGACACTATTCCATCGAAAATAAAATCCTACTCATCTTAAAAATTTTAAAAAAAATATGATCACGTGATGAAAGTAGGGAAATAAAAATTTAGATAAAAAAAAAATATATTTTCTTGAAAAATGTCCTATGAAAATAATGTGAAGTGACTAATGGTCTAAGCAAATGAAAGCAGTGTGCTAAAAGCCTAAAAGTGAAAATATTTTTATTATTTTTCTACTAAAAGAGAAGAGAAATTAGCTCCGGTTACTCCGGGAGACCGGGACCAATTGCGGCGGCGGGGCCCCAATTTCAGAAAATTTCAAATTACCAAAACTAATTCATTTCCCGCCCAGTCAAAACCCTATTTTTTTATTAACCAATTAACAAATACAAAGTACCTCTTTCTCATTTCTTGACACAAACCACAACACACAAAATCTGATTTGTTTATTTATTATTGAATACAAAAATGTCGACGTCATCGGTTCGCCGGATGAAAGAGAGCAGCGGAAAGATCGCCACAGCCGCCAATGCATCCAAACCCTTCAAATCTCTGACCCCAGTTTCCGCAAAGTCCATTTCCACCGGAAAGGAGAACCCTAGGCCGACATCACGGGTTCGGGCTGCTACACAGAAACCGGAGGTCCGGCCGATGGTCCGGATTGATAAATCTACAGCCGCCGTGTCTGTGGAGGAGTCACGTGCCAGGAGGTTCACTTCATCAGTGCCCAGAGGTAGGAGCTCTAGTCCCTCTGATATTACTAGAGGATTGGGTGATTCGAAGAAAAATTCTAGGGTCTCACTGGGCCCACCGCAAAAGAAAGTGAATAAAACTTGCGATTTGAATGAAATATTGGTAGAACGCTTAAATCCTGAAAGAAGGTTTTCGAAGGATCCGGAGAAAAATGGGGGGAGTTTTGATGAATTAGAGGAAAATTACGAATTAAATGGGAAAATTGAGACTAGAGATACGGATGGTAACAATTTGAAAAAAGAGGGATATTTAAGCTCAATTCCAATAAAAGCATCGGATCTTGAGAATTTTGACGTGAAGCCCAATCTAGCTTTGGGTTCAAAAGTTAAGGCTTTGGAGGAAATAAAGCTGAAATCTTGTCTGAGTCAAGTTGAATTGGGGTCGCATTCAAGAGAATTTGGAAGGGTGAATAAAGTGGATAATGTCTCTGGGGATTTGAGAGAGAATGCCATGAATAAGTATCCCAGTAAGCTTCATGAAAAGCTTGCATTTTTGGAAGGGAAGGTGAAGAGAATAGCTTCAGATATAAATAAGACCAAAGATATGTTGGATAAGAATAATCCAGATGCTACAAAGATGATATTGTCAGATATTCAAGAAAAGATTTCTGGGATTGAGAAGGCAATGGGTCATGTTGTTGGTAATGAGGGGGACGCGACAATGGTGTTGATTAAAAATGTTGAAAATGACTGGGAAAGAAAGTGCGTGGTTGATGTGAAAAGTTCAGTTAAGGGGTTGAGCGGTGAAGCATTGGAAGCAAGGTTATTTCCTCATCATAAGTTGATCAGAGAGAGGATATTATCAAAGACAACATCAGAAGGTTTGGGGAGCCATGAGGTCAATGCTGGAGAATCGAGTAGTGAACAGAATTTGGAGGCAGTAAATGAGAATCTGATTGCATTGGAGTTTTTGGCAAGTTTGAGTAAGGAGGAAAGGAAGCTTCATAATGAGACTAGTGAGGTTCAAGAAATGGATGATGCTGTCACTTCTGGCACACAAACTTCATCTTTGAATTTGTTAAAGGGAAAAGATATTATTGATGATATGCTAATGGCCGATGAAGATCTCAATGAGCTTGACGATGAAGAGAGAGTGCCGACAGTGATAACTGAAGAGGAAGTTGATGACAGTTGCACGTACCAACTGAATGATATTGGACGCAAGACCTCTACAGGAGGATGGTTTGTTTCGGAAGGAGAGTCTGTTCTTCTTGCTCATGATGACGGCTCATGTTCCTTCTATGATATTGCCAACTACGAGGTATGTTGTGTCAATCATATTTTTTTCTCTAATTGCTGCCTTTATTGTATATTAACTGCATTGGGTTTGGTTTTTCGCACTTATCTCTGAACTGATGTCATCTACTGCTGATAGCAAGTATTGATTTATGTAATTTAAAGTAGTTACAAAGCATAGTGGATTGTGAATCTAAATGGAATAATAATATACTTTTCCAAATGTAGTCAATTGCTAATTTTTTTGCCTTTCAGGAGAAGGCTCAATATACTCCTCCAGCTGGAATCTCACCAAACATGTGGAGAGATTGTTGGCTAATCCGAGCCCCTGGCGCAGATGGTTGCTCAGGTAAATATGTTGTGGCTGCATCTGCTGGGAATTCTGTAGGTTCAGGTTTCTGCTCATGGGACTTCTACACAAAAGATGTACGAGCTTTTCACATTGAGAATGATACTACCCGTGTGAGAACAGCCCTTGCTCCCCTATCTAGCAACATTTACAGAAGAAATGCTTCATCTACAGTTACGACTACTGAAAATAGACAACGCTGGTATAAACCTTGTGGACCTCTTATTATATCAGCAGCCAGTTGTCAAAGGATGGTGCAAATTTATGATATTCGTGATGGAGATCAGGTCATGAAATGGGAGTTGCAGAAGCCTGTGATGTCCATGGATTATGCGTGTCCTTTGCATTGGAGAAATAGAGGCAAAGTGGTAATAGCTGAGGCAGAAACTCTCTCTCTATGGGATGTGAGCTCTCTCAGTTCTCAGGGATTGCTCTCTGTTTCTTCATCTGGTCGAAAAATTTCTGCTCTTCATATTAATAACTCTGATGCAGAATTTGGTGGAGGAGTTCGGCAGAGGTAATATATATCGAGTGACTCGAATTACTTTTTAGTTATTTTCATCAATTCACCAACTGCTTTAGCCTTAAGGTGTCCCTTCTGTTTTCTCTTAAAAATTGATTTATTATCCATGGATGCTTACTGCGGATCTTTTAGTTACTTCTAACGTTCTCTTGTAGAACTGAGATTCCATGATGCGTGAATGATCATTTTTCATTGAACTCTGTGTCCCTGAATACTTTAGATGCACAAATTGACATTTTCCTTGATACTCATGGTAATAGGGAACTATTATTTCTTGGTTTGTGTCAACACGTCCAATTCTCAGTTACTCTAGTAACTACTATAATCAGGCTCCCTAATAGTTATTTTATTTCTGTTGTGCAGAGTTAGTTCATCTGAAGTGGAAGGAAATGACGGCGTGTTCTGTACATCAGATTCCATTAATGTACTGGATTTCCGGCATCCATCTGGTATAGGTCTGAAGATACCTAAAGTTGGGGTGAATGTGGAGTCAGTTTTTTCACGTGGAGATTCTATATACGTTGGATGCACTAGTTTAAGGTCAACTGGAAACAACCAATCCTGCTCCCAGATTCAACAGTTCTCATTGCGCAAACAGAGGCTTTTTAGCACCTATGTGATTCCAGAATCAAATGCTCACTACAATTTCAAGGCATTGACACAAGTTTGGGGAAATTCAAGCCTTGTGATGGGAGTTTGTGGACTTGGTCTGTTTGTTTTTGACTCTTTGAAGGATGATGAAATGCCTTCTTTTGCAATGGATTATGGCAACACTCAAAACGTGAAAGAAATAATTGGACCTGACGACATGTATTCTCCTTCTTTCGACTGCTTGGCATCTAGAATTCTCCTAATATCAAGAGATCGTCCGGCTCTGTGGAGGTACTTACTGTAATTGTATTCAAAGAGAAGTTTGTTGTATGGACTGTGCAATGTCTTATTGCTGCTGCCATTTCCAGTTCTGTTCAGATTATATTTCTTGTTTATTTGTAAGAGATCTCTTTTAGTTGCTACCAATCTGATGGTATTGTATTATATATTTTGTGCTATGTATTTTAAAAACTAGAGTTGCATTTTTCAATTGAAGGTGAAAATAATTACTGTTATTCTACTTTTACATCGAAAGAATACTCTTATCATGCAAACTTGCAGTGGGCACAAATAGCGAGGGCCCATTTGGTTGTGTTTTAGTTTTGAGTTTACTTTTAATTTTCTATTTTGAGGGTTTGTATTAAAATTGTTAAAATGCGTTTGATTTGTCATTTTGAAGATTTGTTTTATGACCTTTTATTCTACTAAATTTGATTATTCAGAAAAAGTACAACATTTTAAAGTAGGTAAAATTTAGAATAATTTTTTTTACTACAAAAGTAAAATAAAAATAATAATAAATTGAATTCAAAATAATAAAAAAAGTTAATGATGTGGATTGAGAATATTTTTATTTGTGTTCACTAAAATATTTTTGAGAAACTCGATCAAGAGATAGGAAGTTTTGACAAAAGCATGAAATTCTGATTGTTCAGATTATTGGACCGATTCTGTTAAAGACAGGTATTGATGACCAAGAAAACTCATGTAAATAATCTTTAAAACCTTTAGCTATTTTTATTTTTATTTCTTGTATTTTTTATCATTTAGAACTTTTAGAATTTCATTTTCTACTTTTATAGAGTTACATTATTTTTTCAACATTTTAAAAAAATAAAATTTTCAATTTTTATTTGTTTAAAACCTAATATTTCTATTTTAAAACTTTATTGAAATATTTACTTTCTACGTTTTTAGTGAGCTTATGTCATAAATTTAACGCTATTTTCGAAAAGACCAGGCCAAACACATTTTCAGCATTTTGAAAAATTGAAAACAGCAAACCAAATGTCTTAAAATTTCAGTTGTCATTTATGCGGAAATGAAAAACTTCGGATCCATAAACGTTTGGATTACATGTTAACAACGAATATCGCTCACTTGCAAAACCTAATCTGATAAAGATCATGAGCAACATATCCCACTGTTACAACTCGCCCGTCAAATTGTCGTCCATGTAAAGAATGTGCTGCAATACAAGAAGCTTCAGACCTTTTATACTCCACGAATACAGAGCCAGGCTCAAATATATCATCAAGCTCAATTATCGTTTCCTCGTCACCTTTCTCAGAAGCATCCAACTCTTTCCCCACATCGCAGTCCGATTTGATAGCATTGCCTATCTCCACAATATCTTCCAGTAATTTCAACTCTTCTTTAATAAATGGCTTATTTTCCATATCGAGGACCCCAGCAGGCAAAAAATAAGCAATGTTATCACTGCTTTTTGACTTCTCAGTCAAATTATTCTGTTGGTTGGTGCATTCTCCGGTAAAATCACTAGAATTTTTCTCGCACGGAGGTTCTTGACCTGCCATATCCTGATCATTTGTAGGTGAATTGCCAGTAAATTTATCATCAGAATGACCGTTATCCACCATCACAGATTTATTTTTGTCCTCAGGTTCTCCAGAATTGGTTGACAGATTCAACGTACCTGGATTATCTTCATATTCTTTGTTACCTTCAACAGCTTGAACTGTATCTTCAGAATCTTGAGGAACACTCGTAGGATCTGATCTGTTAAGCTCAGATAATTCATTACTTCTACTTTCTACAAGAACTTCTCTACTATTGCTCTTCATATCAAATTCCGTGTGATCGTGATCTATTGTAGGTTTTGAGTTCATTACTTCAGATGCTTCAGTTGTAGTGAAAGAGTTGGTGGGCTTCACAATGTTGACAGATTTAACAGTACCAAATCTGCAGCATTAAATAGAAGCACGAGAGTGATTCTTTATGAGGAAACTACAGTAGTAAGAGGTAGGGTCATAATTTTTAAAACATAATTTATCACTGTGAACCTGGCGCACTCTAGCCTTATATCCTCCAATATTTCTTCCTGTTCTGATTCCGACAATGACAAGAGCCCCTAAATCACAAATTATGAGGATAAGAGGACAATACTAGGTACATGTTTAACATGGGAAACAAAGATATTCAGCAGAAAACAAAACCAAAGCTTGAAAGTAATACCACATTTTTCAGCTTCAGAACTTTTGTGGGCTTCTCAAGCAGTGGCTTCGCATGCTCAGGGATTCCATAAAATGGTGGGTTTCCAACAGTTTCCTAGCATTAATATCTTGTTTAGCAAACAATTGAAGAAAGATATAAATTGGAATTAGTAATGAGAGTAAACAAGAAAAGAGAGACAATGAAGTACCAATATCAAGGGATCCGGAGTTGCTTGAACTGCAGTTACAATTTTTCCACCCAAACTCATACCATTAAGTCCGGCACATGCCTTGGGAGTAACCGAATGGTCAACGTACTGAAACAATTTAAATAATTAGTCCGGATAAAGATCATACACGCAAAATTGGTGAAAATATGCTACCTGAAGACAAATGAGACAAAGAAAATGAAAATCAGATGCAACAGATCAGCAGGTATCCAGTTGCAATACAAGTAAATGCTGAACAATTACATTCACAATGTTTGGAAAAAAAAAATGATCATGTATAAGTATTTTTCTTTTTCACTTAAAATTATCAACCAAGGTAATGAAACAGAACTCAGTACGTAAGATACAAACTGGAGAATGAAAAAGACTGCATTGCTTCATATTTTTCAAAATGTTGAAATAAACAATAGACAATAAAGAGATTTAGGAATACCTCAATAAATGCACATTGTTCATCAAGATCAACAATAGACTCAAAGTGGTACGCTTTCACAGGTCCAAAGACTCCAGCAATCTCCAAAAGCTAAAGCACGTGTGTAAAAGTTATTCCCCAGTCATGTAGAGAACAGGATGAAAAAGGAAAAGCAAAACCGTAAACTACAAATATCCATGTTATGTTACCATTTCAGAAGAAATAAGTTTTGAAATTCCACCAATAAAGATCTGCAACCACTTGCATAAAAGAGCTTGTTAGAGAGTGAGTGGAGCCCAAAAAAGAAAAGAGGCGTAATAGCATATATCACAACAAAACAATTTGTGAGAGCACATAACATGTTTCTTTCTTTTTGAACTTCATTGCACGCCCATGCAGAATCTCAAAATGGGTGTAAACAGATGAACAAATGCATAAATAATGGGTACAGATGGACATAAAAGCACAAACCCCTAGATTCACTTGATTTCCAAATTTTTTTACTCTTCTTCGGTAAACCTTTAGAAGTAGGTGACACTGATTTCCGTCACTTAGCTTACGTTGTTCTAGCTATCCTTAGTCTGTTGTCTTTCTAAATATTTCAAACCTGGGGTGTGACTTTTGTGCTGAAGTAATATGCTAATAATAGATTAAGCCATAAGAAGTGGGCATAGAGATGTAAATTAGGGGTGGGTATCAAAACTACATCAGGAGCAAGTCCAGGGCAGGCCCATAATGGACTGAGTAACAAAAAAAGCAGCAGCAAAGATATCATGCCAATAATGAACATGGCAGCTTCAGTTACCCAAACATACACACGATGACACGAACACCACCACCTACTAGTAACATTGACTTCTACATAAGTGGATACATTCCGAAACTGAAAAACAACAATCTATAGTATGCTGTAAGTAAACAAGAACAGGGCAGAACTATAACGAAAAATCTCAAATCTCAAATAGTATACTACAGAAATTGGGTTTTGAATCATAGGGTAAAATTAAAGGACTACGAGTTTGTCTAGTGATGTTCAAGATGCATACCTTGTGGGGTGAATCTTCTACGATATCACTAATTGAATCAACTGCACCAACTGATTTCTCAGAAGCATCAGTCTGCATGAAAATAGCAACTGTCTGAAAACCTGGTACATGAATAGTAACCACAATATACCTCAGAAACCGAAAATCAGACAAAGAAAGTGCTTTTTCAATGGGAAATAGCCGATAACTACATTATTGCCATTGGAACCTCAATCACAATGACTTTGATACATTGATAGGAAAGAAACAGAGAATCACTGATTATCAAGAAAAAATATGACAATCAAATGACATTATGTTCAATCTATAGTTTCAGCTACATGAACTGATGCACTAAATAAAACAAAAAGATGCTTAAAAGAAACAGAATGTTTTATTTGCATGACCGATAAAATCGATGCAAATATCTCACATGCCTGAAGAATAAGACGAGATCTAAAGATTCACACAACATCAGGATTTAAGAATATTGCATAGAAGAGGAGCTTATACTGATTAATGAAGTCCTGTTACTGCCTTACAACATCTTATATATTGTTTCTAAACTTGTAAGAGTGTATTGATGCAGTCCATCTGGTGAAAATTACTTGCCATATATACAGGCATTGACTTGCAGCGTATGTAGGTTCTATTTCACCAAACGAAATCTAAGTGGATGAGTAATTTTTGCAGTGAAAAGATCATAACACAGTAGTTATTTCTCCGTGTTGACAGAAAGCAGAGAGCAACATACGCAGCAGCAGTTATAACAGCAGAAACTTGAGACTTACTAAATTTCATCAAGAAACAAAGAATAAATAACACCAAACTGCAGCAAAGTTTTTTATTCCATCATGTGATACAGATAACTGCAAAATTTCAAACCCCCAATAAAATTACCCGTCTGTTTCCTGAACATGCCTAATATGATTTCTTCAATTCATTTCACGTAGTAAACATGATCATAGAAGAAGTTACACATGTATAATCATAACAGCCAGAGGGTCGTCTTGCATGAAACTTTAGATCCAATTTTGTGAAAAGATACACAAAAACTCAATAACCAGATGATGATTAATATCTCTAGACCAAGCAATGCATAACTCTATTCTACCCAATGTTACAAATATAAAAGAAAAGAAGGCTATTTTCAACATTGACATTGGATGAGCAATCATACAATCTCAGTTCCTGCATCTTGTATTGCCCCAGACATTATGAAAATCTATGCTCTGAGATCCTACTGCTTATCATCATATATGTTGAGGTAGACCACCATGAATCATTCTTTTTTGCTATATTTTAGTATTTCTTTTACTTGTTGGGAAGGGGGTATGATATGGTGGTTAACATCTCCATACCAAATACAATAACTAGGATTAGTCCTAGTCAAAGAATTCATCCCACACCAAGAATTTGTGGTGCCAGAACAAAAGAAGCTTGAACAAGGTTTTGGCCTAAAGAGAGATTTTGCTACATATTGAATAGCCCTCTTATTCTTCTACTCTCGTTACATCAATAATACACATTCATATTTCTCTATCCTCTACCTTCTGCGCCAAAGCCAAACCGTACAAGATCTTTAATTATGCCATGCCCTTTCTTGAGGAAATAACAATAGCTTGTGTTGTCAAATAACAGTATAATTTAATTGGAATAAATAGGGAAGAAAGGAACTGAATGCGAAATGGCAGAAAATTTTACTTTTAACAAGCGAAAGTGTAACACCAACATGAATATATTTCTGCTTAGTATGTCCTACTAATTAAGCGAAAAAACATATGTAACTATTGTGATCAACCATAAGAAGAGAGAGAAGGAAGTTAGCATGGTCATAATTCTTACAGTTACTTCACTGTAGTCTTTGGGGCGTCTGAGTTTAAGAACACTCCCGGCAAAGAATTTTCCATCAAAAGAGAGAGCAGCTGATGCATCCTCAGGAGTTAAAAATTCCAAAAGAGCTTGGCCCTTCTCCTTGTGTATCTGCAGTAATATACAGTCATTAAATCCTTACACAAGCAGGCACGGCAATTATAGGTAAGGCAGACTAAGAAAATGACTGGATACATACTATACAGCTGATACAAGGATGGGTTCCTTGAATGTGGTTGACACCTGAAGATAGCAGGAAGTTATTAACACATTCCATTAAAGCTTTCTCAGAGGCTGAAGCAGACAAGTTTTCTACATAGAGCCTTCTCATAGGTCGGGTTGCTTGAGTCAGTTGAATGGATTCAACGACATGCATCTGTGAAGCATGGAAATAAACACTATCCGGCTTCACCACATTTGGAGCCACTGGAGTAACAATGGGCAACTCAGTTTTGTTCGATGATCCTATTTGGCCTGAAGACTGGGGATTAGAGAAAAGGTAATTGTTGCTTTCTTTTCCAACAGGTGGGAGATCCCACCCAGCAGTTCTCTTCTCTGGAGAGCGACGAGTAGGAGAAGGAGTCTTAGCAGCAGTATCGGTTTTCCTCTTTCTAGGAGAATAACCACCAAGCCCACTGGAAGATCCAGCATGTTGCCCGTAGTGACTACTGGAACCATTATTTAATATCCTCTTTCTGTCAACATCAGATTGTGATCTTCCTGATCTGTCTCTTGATGAATGTAGTGATGCTTCTTGTTCTCGAATATCTTTAGGTGTATGCTTATGTGTCTTAGGTGAACTTGAAGGAGACCTTTTACCTCTGTCTTTGTCACGATCCCTACTCCTTGATCTCCCTGCTCTGTCTCGCGATAAATGTACAGATAGTTCTCCTTGATCCAGAGTATCTTTCAATGTATGCTTGTATGTCTTAGGTGAACGTGAAGGAGACCTTTTACCTTTGTCTTTGTCACGATCCCTACTCCGTGATCTTCCTGATCTGTCGCGTGATGAATGTAAAGATAATTCTCCTTTTTCCCGAGTATCTTTAGATGTAAGCTTATGTGTCTTAGGTGAATGTGAAGGAGACCTTCTGCCTCTTCCTATATCACGGTCTACACTCCTAGACCGTCTCCTTTTTGGTCTTGATTCTTCGTGATGGATTCGTGTTGCATCCTTGTATTTTCTTTCCAGATGATGTTCTCTACCAGTTTCTCTAAGTTTATCTTCATCTTCATTATGGTGTTTCCTTTTGCTTTCAGTTTCAGATTTTCCTCTACTTCTGTCAGTATATATATCAGGTCCCACCATGCTTCTTCCATGTCTTTTCACAGGTTCATTCTCAGAATCATGGGTCAAACGATAGTCATGTTTCCTGTTTAAGTGAACCTGTCTATCCTCAATATTAATTTGACGTTCACGCTCTCTATCTTTTTCAGATCTTCCTTCAATTCTTTCAGCTGATCTGTCCTTCCTGACCGAATTTCTTGATCGCATCTTACCAGATTCATTTTCAGAATCACCAATTGACCAACCATCCTTTTTTCTTTTTCCATGAGAACTTCTCTCAGTTTTGCTGCTTATATTTTTTACCATTTTAGCCTTTGATTTCGGAGTTTCCTCATCTTTATCCATGACCAAGTTCCCTTCTTTAATCTCCCTTTTTCGAGAACTTATCTTTCGGGAATCATTTGAAGCATGTCTCAAGCCACTGGATACAGCATCCTCATGTCTGTGCCTACCCAATTCTAGATTTTCAGAAGCCTTCTCAATTTTCTTTTTTGCTAATGCACTATCCACTCCCCCTGGATCATCTTTAACTTTCCCAGCAATCTCTTCCTTGCTTTTTCTTCTAAGCAATATCTCATCGAAACTAAAAGGTCTTGTCCTCGCTGAAGTGCCCTCCAAGCAATTATCCTGGGATAGTTCAACAAAGTTTACATATCCCTCTTTGTGCTGATTGGATCTCCCCATAGCACTCAGTTTAAGCTTCCTTAGGTCTAGTGTTCCAGTCCGGAACAGTCCTGCAGTGTGCCTATGAATTCAGAAGGAAATTAGGAAAAGGATAGGATAGGATGCCACTAGGTTAGATTCAGAAATTATATCATCATTATCAGCCTCCCAAGAAATTACTGCATCTGAGACAAACGTGAATATATGTCAAAAGGAAACATTTGAAGACAATAAACAACAGCAATTTTCAATGAATCTAAGTTATAGTGCGACGTTGCAGTTGTCAACCACCCAAATGTACCAATGTTCAGTAATTAAGAATCATAAGCTTTCTACTTATCCCCTTGTGCATGGCCTCATAATGTATAGTGTTGGTGTTTCTAACAAAAGGTTTATTCTTTGTTGTATGTTTCTGTTAACTGATAGTTAAGGAGAAGTACTTTAAAAATTTCTACAAATATAGGATAATATTCAATAAAGGCACATCAACTATGTAGGCATAAGCTAATGAAATTTGGAGTCCTTGAGGCTGTTTGAGCACATTTGTAATCAAAATAAGATTCTCGCAGGAATCTGCAACAAATCCAAAATCCTCAAAGTTATCTCTTGTGCCAGAATAACAGTATTCAATCATGTACTACGAAAGTCAAATTCCTCAACCGTGTCTAACTACTCCTCTACATTGCCCAAAAGTAGCACTGAGGAATTTAAAACAATCCCCATCTATTGGGAAAATATAATAAAAAATGATAGCAAAAGGCCACAGAAATATGACGTATATATTATTGACAGGTTTCCGACTTTCCGTACTTTCACTTAATCAACCCAACTTGTACAACCTTAATAATGATTAATTTAGCTAGACTTCTTCTCGCACGCGTTTGTGTAAATCACAGTTGCCAGAGGAAGATTAACATCAAGAAACGACAATTTTATATAAATTCTAAAGAGTTGATTTGAAATCAAAACATTCACAACAATCAGATCGAGTGCGATTTCAACATATAAAGCCCATTTTTACACAAATAAATCTGACACTACCTTCCAAAGTTCGGTGATGAAGAAGTCGAGCAGAAATCACTGCAACACAAGATAAATTGGTGCCAAGGGGTGCTGAATACGCTCCTTCACACTAAATTGTTCACTATTAGTGTAATATCAAGCAAAAACCCTTATCTCTATCTGTTCCCTGTTCGTAGAGGCGGACTTTAACATGAGATAATTGGGTAAAGCCCAACTCTAGATTTAGGCCCAATAGTTTTTCTTTTACACGAAATTGGCCCCTTAACTACCCAATATTTTGTGAAATGACTGTGATCCATATTAGCTCCTATTTGATGATCATTATTTTGCGAAAATGAATTTTTGCATAATTATTTTTCAAAGAGTATGTGGTTAAAATGTGTGAAAATATTTTGAATTTACGTACAAAATATTTTATTGTATAAATGTGTAGTTAAAAATAAGTAAGAATTAAATAATGATTGTCAAACATGAGCTCGATGTATATCGGACCTCGCCGTGATCATGACATATGATAAGAATGTCAAATTACTATTTATTACCACATTTTAAGGTTATGATGAAAACAGGTCGCAAAAAAATAATATTAATTGTAACAATTATACTTTATTTGCTCCCTAGTGGGATAAAAATCTATATGGTCATTAAACTTTGTATGCAATATTTTTATTGGTCATTATATTTTAAAAGTTTTTAAAATTGTAACCGAATTTAACAAATTGTTATTACATTGACCAATAAACTTTAAAAAAAACTTATCAATCATTAGTTTTATGGATTATAAATGAACTTATGAAATCGATATCTCATCCATCACTAAAAAATTCACCGTTACAAATTGTAACGTACTCCTTGACGAGGCAAACAAAAATGTAGACATGACACATTATTGTTGTTAGTTGATGATAAATCAATAAAAAAGTGCTTCTATATATTAAAAGAGCTTATAGAAAATGATTGAATTTTAACATTTGTCTGTTTCTCTTTTGTTTATCTATATTTTTTATTAAATATTATTTTGTTTTGCTTTTTGCCCTTTAATCGCATTTATTATAGGCTGATTTGTTATCGTCTAACGATAATAAATTGTCATGTCAACATTTTCGCTTGTCACGTCATCGAGTCCATCGAATTCTTTACGGCAAATTATTGAGTGACGGATGAAGATGGGAAAATAGTTGGATTTTTCAAAAAATAAGCAAAAAAGATTTCTGGTACCCTAGGTGGAGCTCAATATCCCATGCCACTATTTAATTGACCTGTGTATTATTTATCCATATCCGATCCCAATTAAATAGTATATTTCAATAACTTAACATACACGTCGATAAAATAATGGTAATGTATACTTATTATTTCATATATTAGGACCTTTAAACACGTTTACAAGTGTTTATAAACTAATTAAATTTTAAATATATAGAAATAAGAAGTGAATAATCTCAATTGAGTGTCCCAATCCGTATCTTAAGTGCAACATTATTGCTTCTCGACAATTATTATAAGGGTGTTTGGTAGAGATTAAAATTGAATTAAAATTAAAAATATAGCCGTTATTGTTGACTTTTATTAGACGGGTAAGACCCAATAATGATCATATTTTCAATTTTAATTGAATTTTAAATCGTACCAAACGGACTCTATAATTATGATGGTCTCCCGTCTTTAACCCCTTTTAACAGCAAGAGCTCAAAAACTATCCATAAAAGGCCAATAACTCATTGTCCACGTTGCATTCACTCCGAATAATGTCATTTAAGGCGAGCAGTGTTAATAACAGTCTACATAACAGCGGGCCACAAATGGCACATTTAATATTATTTCTTCTGGTGCAACAATTTTAAAGTCGGGAGTATTTGAAGTCAACACAACCATGCACCTCCTATACAGGTTGTCCTTTTAAAATATTTCTCAATTCGATTGTGCCATATGTTAGAAATTTGGTTACTAATACATGGTGTAACGAGATTTGATTGGATCAAAATATCATTAACTAAATTTATAAAAAATAAAAAAATTTCTACTTACTTTCTGACATCTCATAAATCTATATCTATAAAAGTAAGTAAATAGTGATGTATTACAAGCATTTTCCTTCCTAATTCCATCTTATTAATATAAATAATGATATTTGTCATCGATGATCGTATCACTTTATGTGACGAAACAATCATATTAAATGATAGGTTAAATTATATACATGAACACGAGACCAATAGAATTTATCATTTAATGACATTTAAATGTGACGGGCGTCATCAGAGATGACAAATAGCATTCCTTTATAAAGAGCATTCATCCATAAACCGGTTAATGGTGCAAATAGCATAAAGAAATGCAAGCAACGATTATTGAAAAAGCAACCGCAAAAATTTGGGACCAAAAGCGTTTTACGGGGACCGTTGAATAAGTTTCTTCTTCAACTTGAGTTGGGTAAAAAGCTCGGGATGTATTTACACCATCGACACGTCAGCATTTAAGAGAAAATGACGAGATTGGATGGAGTGATAAGTTTTGAGATCAAATTAAAGTACCACCAAACTAGCCTACAGATCTAAAGAACAGTGATCCAAATGAGATTCAAGTAAAAGTATAATCACTGCAAATCGAATTAACCCTTCCCATGATAGCTCCAGTTACTTAGGATCAGAATCGATATGACTCTAAATTGGAAAATGTACAGCTTAATTCGAGGAAATCCAAACCTCACAAATTATTGGTTTTCATTTTTTAAAGAATTGCTTGATTTAAATGCAAGATAATATATCAAGATTTCGTAAAATTAAGGAGCACTAGACTCCACATTCCCACTTTCAATATAGCTAAGGTTAAACAACCAATGACATCTCACAATACAACCATAGACTAATTCAAAAAAAAAAAAAATGATAAAAAAGCATGAAATGAAATAAACGGTAACAGCGACGCCAAAAACCAAGCACCAATTCAAGCAATGCAAGGAACTAGTGGAGAAAAATAAGCAGTGTAACCTAAATTTATTGGTAATCGAACTTAACTTTCCCTGTAATATTTTTCACAATAATCATATCTTTTATGCAGATAACTGACTAAACTTAGGATTCAATGTTTATATCCCAGTGAAGGAAATCTGTACGTGGACCTATGTCCGGAATACAGCAGCAGATATATTTGTTACATCAGAGCCAAGTAACCTCAAAAATAGAAGCAATTTGGCATTAGAGAACAATTTCCATGATAAAAGAATTAGCATCTTAACACATGGTAAATAAACACGCGTGAAAGCTGTATTACTAAAACCTGAACTTTGTTGCATCAACTCCTGTACACTTTGGATCGCAGAGAAGGGCTACAAGAATGAATAATTGCAGTAGCTATAGCAAAAGACTGTAGTGCTGATAGAGTTGATTGGAAATGGATGTAATATAAACTGTCGTGGATATTCATCATTTTCATGATCGGTGTGTTTTGCTTCGAACCCTGCCAAATTGGCAATCGACTAATGTAATTTCAATGCTTTACCGAGTAAATACAAACTTCAACAAGGGAATAAAACACGGGTAAATTCAGGTTTCCAATGTAAAGCATCATGTAAAATTGCTAAAGGAAACTATGTTAAGAACTATAAAAACATTAAATGACAAAATTTAATGAATAGAAAGAAAACAAAGGATGCTGGGCATTTGACAAACCTGTATAAAGAAATCATACGACTTGCATTCTTCTAAATTAGTTGCCTGGGAGGATGCAGAAGCGCCTCTAGACCTGGCATCAAGTACTGTTAGCGGGCACCCTATATCCCACCCCCCACAGTCACAGCACCCACCAGAGATCCACCTATCAATAAGAGTTGAAGGACCACCAATCCTAGTTCTTGGTCCCCCGTGAAAACCTGCCGGTATGAGAATGTTCGTGCTTGTTGAGCATTCACCACTGTTTCGTGGACAAAATTCAAAAGGTATTGAGGTCTCTAGAGACGGATTATTTCTAGTTTTTTTTAGAAACTTCAAACCCCATCCTCCAAGTCCTTCCTCCTTACTTTTGTTGCAAACATGGTCTTTCACAACAATGGCAGCCAACTCAAGATTTGCAACATATTGATTTTCTGCACTGCCATCCTCTGGGTCGAGACTGTTTTGCATATCTCGGTGTGGGTCCCAAGAAGTCTCTTCAAAAATGGTACTTGTCCCCCCAAATTTGGAAGACGATCTCTGCTTTGACCTGAAAGCATTCACTACCTTCCTTGTCAATCTCTTATTCTTCCTCAGGGCACTACTTGAGGCCTGCATCTCTCCTATGGGATTGCCATTGAAAACAGAGAGAACAAAATGAGTTTCCTGTATTTCTGAGTTGTTTGAACATAATGTGATTGAAGTAGAAACTCGCATCTTCCCAACAAGTTCTAAGTCATGTTCACGAATATCACAATCTTTTTGTCCTTTTTTACTTGAATGAAACGTGTAAACATAATCCAAAACCCTATCTTCTGGTGACTCGGCCTTTGACAAATTGGCTACATAGACTTCCTTGTCATCTATGGAGAAAACATGGTGTGGCAACCCATCCTTCCATATAATTTGCAGCATTCCTTGATACATCGCAGAAGATACAGAAGAAGACGACTGATCAGAACAAGTAGAATTTGTGCTTGATATGGATATATGCCTTTTGTGTGCACGTACAGATCCATATCCATGATCAAGAACAGGAACCTCCTTTTGTACCTTGTGCACTGAACAGCTAGAATTCACAGATTCTGAACAAACTGGTCGACTGACATCAAATATACTTCTTCCAAAACTGACATCACTTTCTAAGGTGCCAAACTGGTAAAGTAATGGGCTCTTCAAGATGTTCATCATACTCTTGCTACCAGTGACCCGGCTCATAATCCAGTCACTAGTAGAGCTTACGACAGTATTTTCAGTTTCTACAACCAAAGGAAATTGAGTGCCTAATCTAGCTATTTTATATGAACTTCTGTTGGTATCTGACAAAAATTCCATTTTTGAAGCGAAACTCTGTGCTGCTGCTCTCAAGGCATATGTGCGTATCATTTCAAGGCAACGAAGAACATATTTCTCATCAAAGCTTATGATCCGCATTGGAATTTTACTATGTAAACCATAAACGTTTTGAAGGAACAATTTCTCANGTTCATCATACTCTTGCTACCAGTGACCCGGCTCATAATCCAGTCACTAGTAGAGCTTACGACAGTATTTTCAGTTTCTACAACCAAAGGAAATTGAGTGCCTAATCTAGCTATTTTATATGAACTTCTGTTGGTATCTGACAAAAATTCCATTTTTGAAGCGAAACTCTGTGCTGCTGCTCTCAAGGCATATGTGCGTATCATTTCAAGGCAA